>CM077439.1:1595000-1802500 GCA_039654765.1 Mylopharyngodon piceus
CTCAGTTTAATACACGCTTCGAACCACTGATTTGAAACAAAAGATTCGTAAAGCTTCATGAAGCAGTGTTTTGAAATCGCCCATCACTAGATATTGTTGAATAAAGTCGTTATTTTGTTTTTTTGGTGCACAAAAAGTATTCTCGTCGCTTCATAACATTAAGGTTGAACCACTGTAGTCACATGAACTGTTTTAAATTCGTCTTTAGTAGCTTTCTGGGCATTGAAAGTGTTAATTATGTTGTTGGCAATGGAGGCCTCACTGAGCCATCGGATTTCATCAAAAATATCTTAATTTGTGTTCTGAAGATGAACGAAGGTCTTACGGGTGTGGAACGACATGAGGGTGAGTAATTAATGACAGAATTTTCATTTTAGGGTGAACTAACATTTTAAAGGAACACTCCACTTTTTTTGAAAATAGGCTCATTTTCCAACTCCTCTAGAGTTAAACAGTTGAGTTTTACCGTTTTCGAATCCATTCAGCCGATCTCCGGGTCTGGCGGTACCACTTTTAGCATAGCTTAGCATAGTTCATTGAATCTGATTAGACCGTTAGCATCTCGCTCAAAAATGACCAAAGAGTTTCGATATTTTTCCTATTTAAAACTTGACTCTTCTGTAGTTACATCGTGTACTAAGACTGACGGAAAATGAAAAGTTGCGATTTTCTAGGCCGATATGGCTAGGAACTATACTCTCATTCCGGCGTAATAATCAAGGAACTTTGCTGCCGTACCATGGGTGCAGCAGGCGCAATGATATTACGCAGCGTCTCTCACAAATGTCTCCATGGTTGCAAGGCACGCTCCCTGTGCAAGCAGGGGGTCACAGGCGCTGCGTAATATCATTGCGCCTGCTGCACCCATGGTACGGCAGCAAAGTTCCTTGATTATTACGCCGGAATGAGAGTATAGTTCCTAGCCATATCAGCCTAGAAAATCGCAACTTTTCATTTTCCGTCGGTCTTAGTACACGATTTAACTACAGAAGAGTCAAGTTTTAAATAGGAAAAATATCAAAACTCTTTGGTCAATTTTGAGCGAGATGCTAACGGTCTAATCAGATTCAATGAACTATGCTAAGCTATGCTAAAAGTGGTACCGCCAGACCCGGAGATCGGCTGAATGGATTCGAAAACGGTAAAACTCAACTGTTTAACTCTAGGGGAGTTGGAAAATGAGCCTATTTTCAAAAAAAGTGGAGTGTTCCTTTAACATGCTCTTTTATCAAGACTTTTTTTTTTTTTTTCATGACAGAACATTAACCTAATTTTTCAGTACTGTTATGCAAAAAAAAAAAAATGTAGGCCTATTGTTTATATTATAATTATTCTTATGATTATATTCTTTTATATTTAAAAAGATTTTTAGAACTATTTCTTTATTGTTATCATTATAATTACTGTCCTTGATGTACACTTTTTTTGTTTTGTTTTTTTTGTTTATTGTATTTTACTTGCTGTCCATCCAGGATTTTCAGGTACTGTCCCGAATCATCATCTACCCTGGGAAAAAATAAATTCCATTCTGGAACCAAATATGCAAAGGACTTTTTCAGCACATGCATCCAGTTGAGTGGATGAAGCTCTCTCTGCTTACGAGTTAAACGTGTTAAATAAGAGAGAAATACAATATTTGCAGTGCTGTGGGTCCCCATGCAGCACTGGGATTGAAAAGTGCACTGCTTTAGGCAATTCTAATGTAAATAGTGTGTTAAATGCCAACAGAGGTCACTACAGCACAGCATGTATGATTCCCTGAATGTAGAATTGATATGATGACGTCATATGTACCTAAGATTAATTTAGCACACAGCAGTTTTACATGCTTTAACTAAAACTACTTTTTTGCTTTCAAATTCTTTTATCATAGTCTTACAGTGTTTATGACCTCAAATATTAATTGAAAGAACAAGGAATGTTTGTACTTTTTAAACTAAACTGCTAAAATGTGATTGAAACGGCACCTAAAATTATCCTTTTTATATATATAGATTAAAATCTTGATGATGTAATAAAAGTTCATGTTTATTTTTCAACAACTCCAGTGTGTTTATTGTCTATTTCAGTATGGACTTGTATACTGCATGGAACTGTTACATAAAAATCAACATGAGCACGAGGTCATGACCTTTGCATTAGTGAAAACATCACCTAGACAGTAACAAAAATCATTTAACTACTTTATTATATACTCAGTGATGAAAAATAAAGCCTTAAAACGACAAAAAAATACTGTGCGGCTTTGTTTTTAACTCCCTCGAGTCGGAGGTATCGCCGGCGATACCACCTCGGTTTTTTTCTTACCAATGTGAAAGAGACTCAAAATACTCCGTCAATGTTGCACATACAATTAAGAGTTATACACCATTTTAATCTGTGAAATATCTTTTATTTGTGTACACTCAGAGTAAAAACAAAATGTTGTGCTTTTTGTAAAATAAAGAAAACTAACATGATGCGTGATCTGTCGTCTCCCTCTGAACATAAACATATGAGAATCCATCAATATTTCTCCAAATGCGCATGCTTTTAAGCATATTAAGAAATTACGGTCAATATTTAAGAGTAAAACAGAGGTCAAAATGTGAAGCTTGAGTCTTAGATCTTTTTAATGATGTATAGTTTGTCAACTGCACATTAACATTTAGGCTATAAATTATAACAAATATAGTAGCCTATACGAAATGCCATAGAGGTAGGAATGTTCAGATGCTTTGCATCACAGAAATACATTATATTTTAAAATATATTAAAATAGAAAACCATTATTTGGTTTGAGACTTGAGACTTCTTTTAAAAACATTAGTAATGCGTCCAATCTTTTGACTGGTAATGTAATTTAACATAGGCCTATACAAAATTTTCTTCACATGATGTGCAATAATACGTGCATACATGAGCTCAGAAAAATCATGTTTTTTTTGTCAAGAGTGGACATTAATCCTGTTATCAGCATGATCACAGAGGGTTTTTTCACAGCCTACCTGACTGAAAGGGCTCATTAATATGCAGGTCATTAGGCAAATCTTTTGTCTTCTCAGGTATGAATCACAGCATTATTCATAAAGATTCACGCCTCCACGCAGACTGTTTCTTGACAAAAAGTGTCTTACAAAATGTAAATCAATATATTGTTTTATATGAACGAGTATGCAGGTTAATTTTTACATCATTTTGAAGCAAAAACTCTAGTCTACAACCTCTTTAATATTTGTAAACACAGATTTAATTTTTTTTTTTGGCCTTATTTCAGTGACTTAAGTTTTTTGTTTTTTCAATAACCACGCATAACCATTATTCCTACAAACAAACAAACAAACATGTACACACATGTTCCTCACATATTATTGTAGCCTAGTTTTTGCTGAATACAGTGTAATAACACTTTTGTCATTAATATGTTTATGAACAACTGAAAAAAGCACAAATGTCAGGGCATGTCAAAACTTCTCAGGGCCCCCAAAATCCTCAGACCCCAGAGGGTTAAGTTGAACTATTGAAGTCTTATCATTACGTAACATTTTCAGAACACAAATTCACGCGCACGCAGAGCATTTCGTCACAGTTTCAGTCAGAGACATACCATTCAGTACCATTAAAAGTGTTTCTGCTCTTATTCCATATGTAGCAATGCTCTTCAAGTGACCGGACGGGCCATAAATAGTCTGGTAATCTGACTGTTGTAAAGATCACCACGTGCCCTTTCCTTCTCCTTAGTGTCCGGTTACCGTAGCGACGACCAAGCAAATCCGCGATTGGCTGCTCAGGCGTGACGTAGGATGCATTTAGGGAATTCCGTCAGCTGTAGCAAGTGGCACGTTTCAAAACGTCGCTCCGGGTCGAGTCTCTCTCTCTCCACCGCACCTCTTTTAATAACGCGGTGAAACTTTTACACCGGATCACTGTACATGCTGTGCAAGTTATTTTACGAGAAGAAGATGTGTCATGTGCAGCAGAGGACTCAGAGAGCGTTGACTTTCTAAATAAATCATTCATAACCTGTGGGAACATCCTGAAGCTGAAAGGAAAGAGAGTTTTCTGTTTGAGATGTAAGTGACCTTTTTCCACACTCCAAAAGTTTTTTTTATAAACTCTCAGAGACAGTTTTGTGTTGATTCTGCTCTAAAAACACTTTAGTCAATGTTCATGTTCATCATTTGATGACATGTAATGTTTATTAGAGATCCATAAAGTGTCAGAGAACACACAGTTCAAGCTGTCCAGAACAGGAGCAGCCAGAAATAGAGGGAACATGTGTGATACTCGATTGAAATGATGATCATGAACTGATTTTTTATTATTAAACTTAAGGTCATTTAGTAGACACTTATGTAAAGTTCTTATAGGTTTAGTCTCACTGGATCAACATGGGCACAGTGGTGGTTAGAAGAGGATTTCAAATCTGTTTTCTGCTCAAATTGTGTTCATATGGATAAATATTTGTAATAGACTGAAACTGAAGCTAGAAGAATACAAACATAAACAATATACCTTATATAGGCCCCAAAAGTGTTTACATGTTTTTGTCCTACTCAGCTGATTGTTTGAATGCCTGTTGAAATAGGGTGTCATCTGTGGAGCGCAAGATATTTTTAACCAAAAAAAGTTATTTTTGTGTTACACAAGTGTCAACTCTCTTAAAATCTTATCAATAGTACGTTTGTTATAGCTAACTGTAAAGGTTTACACGGTAAAATACCGTTTTACATTGCAACGGTAATGTACCATAAAAACAATGCATTCTGGGTAATATTTGTCATTTTAACAAAAGAGGTCTACTTTCTCGAAAACGACTAATAATATTACCCAGAATGCATTGTAATATACAGAAGTAATATACTGTAAAAACAATGCATTCTGGGTAATATTTGTCATTTTTGAGGTTACTTTCTTGAAAACGACAAAATAATATTACCCAGAATGCATTGTTTTTACAGTATATTACTGTTTCAATAGAACACGGTATTTTACTGTGTAAATTTGTTTTTTGTTATTTTTTTTAGAATGTAGTTATTACGACATAAATACAAAACTACTATAAATAGCATTTCTTTGAAAAGTGTGGCACAGATTTTTTTTTTTTTAAGAGGACAACAGACATGATAGATAAACCGGATAAACCAGTTTATTGATTTATTCTCGAAAGAAAGCTTGTTCTTTCATGTACTCTCATAAATGATCTTAAAAGCTCATAATGCCCTCATAAAGCGAGAACTAGAGTGGATTTTCAATGCACAATGAATTAAATTTCAGTGTATTCCTATATATATATATATGTGTGTGTGTGTGTGACCCTGGACCACAAAACCAGTCATAAGGGTCAATTTTTTTCATTTTTTTTCTGAATAAATAAACTTTTCATTGATGTATGGTTTATTAGGATAGGACAATATTTGGCCGAGATACAACTATTTGAAAATCTGGAATCTGAGGGTGCAAAAAAATCAAAATATTGAGAAAATCGCCTTTAAAGTTGTCCAAATGAAGTCCTTAGCCACGCATATTACTTCCAAAAATAAATTTTTGATATATTTACGGTAGGAAATTTACAAAATATCTTCATGGAACATGATTATTACTTAATATCCTAATGATTTTTGGCATAAAAGAAAAATTGATAATTTTGACCCATACAATGTATTGTTGGCTATTGCTACAAATATACCCATACGACTTATGACTGGTTTTGTGGTCCAGGTTCACATATATATGCATTATATTCATAAATATATGCATATACATATATATGCATTAAATGTATATATGCAGAAAATTCTGATATAAAACCACACAGGTTTGGTTGCTCATTTCTGTGTGAACTATCCCTTTAAAATTTCAAAATGTCCCTATTATCATTGTTTACATTCATAGTCTGCTATCGCATTAGTGATTTTCATCTATCACAGACTCTTTCTTGTATTGTAGTGTAAATAATGGAACTATGTGGTTATCTTTCACTATCTGGCAGCCGCTGGTGACGTACACCGAGCAGATACAGAGAGTCACAGTGTTGCTGGATTTACCTTATCGTGTCTTATGCCACTGATGGATCAGTGACAGGGTCAGCACACACACGACGAGCTCGAATGTCCTGCGTCTCAGTATACACGAGGCCTCCAACCGCCGTCTTTGAATAGATAAGCAGTTTAAATTTGTAGCCAAGGCCATAACGTTAGATGTACGCGTCACTAAAGTTAGTCAGCAGATTCAGATATTCCCTCTCCCGGGGGTGATGGGAATAGATGGGAGCTTAGCCCAAGAGTCTGAAAGTATTTTGTTGTTTTTTCTGTTTGTGTTTTCTAGAGGTAGGTATGTTCGCAGATGCCTTGGAGGCCGCAGGACAGGTGGAGGGTTTGACCCTGTCCACTTCCCAGACTCTTCCAGACCCTGATGATGATGTGGAATTGGGCAATGAAGCAAAAAGACGAGGCAGATATCGTCATAGCTTACAGATACTGAAGCCCTTCCGGATCACACACAAGTAAGTTCCCCTTATGAACCGTATCAAATAATTATGTGGGTACTTACATTAAAATTAAATTTTAAAAAATCATAATTTTTGTAGAAAAGTATGTGTACTGCTCACCATTTTAATTTTAGTTTTCCCTTTCGCTTCGTTTAAATGGCCCTGCGGTGTGACAAATTAATCTTTTTTTCCAAGTCTAAACATTCCATGCAGTCCCTCAATTAATATGAGCTCATAAACACTGCATGTATAATAATTATAAAATAATTATCGGATGCTGTTTATAATAGTTCTTGCTGGAGTGCAGCATGACACACTGCAGGGCGAGGTATTAATTTACTTTAACACATTGTTTCCAACAGTTAGACTCTCATATGCTGCATCCACACATGGACCTACAGTAAAACTTATTTTGTGTGATTATTTATGCTTAAAATGTGGAAGCATCACTCTGCAGGATGTGATGGATAAATGAACATGGAAGGGCTTCCACCTTTACGTGACAAGTGACTATACAAGCATGGTTTTTGGGGATTCATTCCACATGATTTAAAGGATTAGTTCACTTTAAAATGAAAATTATCCCATGATTTACTCACCCTCAAGCCATCCTAGGTGTATATGATTTTCTTCTTTCTGATGAACACAATCTGAGATATATTAATAAATATCCTGACGCATCCGAGCTTTATAATGGCAGTGAACGGGACCAACGAGTATGAAGCTCAAGAAAGTGCCTCCATCCATCATAAACGTACTCCACACGGCTCCAGGGGGTTAATAAAGGCCTTCTGAAGCGAAGCGATGCATTTGTGTAAGAAAAATATCCATATTTAACAAGTTATAAAGTAAAATATCTAGCTTCCGCCAAACCGCCTTCCTTCCGTAACTGACATCGCGTCAGATATGCTTTTTTCTTAAGTTGAATAGGGAAGGCGTAGGACGTAGCGTAAGCGTTTGAACTGCGAGAGGCGTTACACTTTCTTCCAAAGTTGAATACAGAAGGCGGTCTGGCGAAAGCTAGATATTTTACTTCATAACTTGTTAAATATGGATATTTTTCTTACACAAACGCATCGCTTCTCTTCAGAAGGCCTTTATTAAGCCCCCGGAGCCGTGTGGAGTACGTTTATGATGGATGGATGTGCTTTCTTGAGCTTCATACTCGTTGGTCCCATTCACTGCCATTATAAATCTTGGATGCATCAGGATATTTATTAATATTTCTCCAATTGTGTTCATCAGAAAGAAGAAAGTCATATACACCTAGGATGGCTTGAGGGTGAGTAAATCTTGGGTAAATTTCATTTTAAAGTGAACTAATCCTTTAATAATGGGTGAGTAATACATCTATAATTACAGTGTCAACCCTTCCTCTTTAACCCACCCTTAAACCTATTCATACCACCAAACCTGTGCCTAACCTTACCCGTATCCACATCAAAAGCAGCAAAAGTGTTTTTGTACATTGTATACTCTAAAAATGCTGGGTTAAAAACAACCAAAGTTGGGTTAAAAATGGACAAACCCAGCGATCGGGTTGTTTTAACCCAACTATTGTTTAAAAATGACTATATGGCTGACTTAAAATGAACCCAAAATAGGTTGGAAATTAAAATTCAGACACATAATTACTAGAGGCAACAATAATAATGAAAAGGTGAATATTTATTAATAAGCAATTTAAAAAATGTTTATTATTTAATTAATTATTATTCATTAAACATATTAATAAATGTTAATTTCCAACATATTTTGGGTTCATTTTAAGCAAGCAATACAGTAATTTTTAAACAATAGTTGAGCAGGTTGGGCAAACATTTAACCCAATTGCTGGGTTTGTCCATTTTCAACCCAACTTGGGTTGTTTTTAACCCAGCATTTTTTTGGTGCACATAAAAATTATTCCTTTTTTCCTATGTAAGTGCATAGTAGTTAAAGACGCCTAACATAAAGTGGGGCCAAACAGGTTTATATTGTATTTTCAACATGCTGAGTTCAGCCTGACAAACTTCTGTGAAAACTGTAACCTGTTAATATGTAACCAAAATAACTATACATGCTGAAATACGTTTTTGTGTGAGTTGTGAAACAGGCTTTAGGATATGTTTGCTATGTTGCCATTTGAACTCAAGCGACAATCAATGAGGTCTTGATAAGAACGCTCTTATCCTTTTCTCACAGACGGCTCAATTTTTTACACACTGACTGATAAAGTGCCACTGAACTTTTTCACTGCTCCGTAAGAGTTCTGAGAGGGACGTGCAAACTGCCGTTCAAACACAATCGTGTGATTCATCTTCTATTTGGCCACAGCGAGTAAAGATTTTCCTCTCGTGTTCAAGGTCGCACCGCTCTCAGATATAGCACATAGCGCCTAGATGACTGATACGAGCCAAACTGTTCCTTTTTCACCCTCAGACATCAGCACCCTGTGGACAATGCGGGATTTTTCTCCTTCATGACCCTGCAATGGCTGTCCCCTCTGGCGTGGAGGGCCCACAAAGCATCCTGTCTCAAAATGGAAGATGTGTGGGGTCTGTCTTGCAACGAGGCCTCGGAAACAAACTGCCAAAGGTGAGCCGCTGGTGGAAAGTGTCTGATCCGTTGTCAAGGTTCAGCGAGGTTTATTTACTGTCAGGTTGAGTTTGTAAGAATGCAATTACCCTGGAGCCAAGCCCAAGTTAGGCATCTCTCGCACTTGTTTCCCAGTGCTGAAATGTGAACAAACAAAACTATTAGAAAACACCTCCTGAGCCAAGGTCTCACACAGTTGACGGCGTGATAAGAGGTTGGGTGTGGGAATCCCTCGAGTCACCGGGGGGAGTGATGGATGCTCACCTCCCACGCTCACACAGCCCAGAGAGTTATGACAGGTGGGTGTTATTCTTAGTAAGGATTAGACATCAGAGAGGGAGAGTTAGTCTGCACCTTTCCTGCAGAGCGGTTATGTCATTAACATGTGAGATCGGTGCTCCCTGTCCCTTTCGACTAAGCTGGCTCATTGGCGAGAGTCAGACGGGCTCAGAAGGTTTCTCGAGGACATGGGAACATGGAAAAGCACCTATAATCTGTAATTGCCCTTTCACAGATCTGAGATTAACCCACATTTGGATCAGACTGTGCCTTCTTTTGTTGCGATCAATGATCGTATGTTAAATACAGGCTCGTGTATTTGCTGTCCAAATGGCTTGACAGCTATGCCTCAGCGACTCTGTAACAAGCGGTGTCAGTTTTCAGTGTTTGACCTCAGGGTTTGTTTCTCCCATTACTGGATTCATGTCAGAGATAGCTGGGACATGTTTATGGCATGTGTACATGTGTGTGTGTGTGTGTGTGAGGAGTGGATATTTTTCTGGGGTCTGGAACACTTACATAAAGTGTTATCTTCAAAACAGAGGGGGTCGGGGGCTTGCAAGGCTGTTGAAAATTAAAAAAAGAAGAAGATACAATTCACCAAGTGTTTTTACCCTTGTTGTGAGAGATAAAAGTTGTGAGTGGAATTTTTATATCAGTCCTTGAAAGGCAGCTGTGAGTCTATGGCATGGGAACTGAAAGCTCAGAGCTGTGGTCCTTCAGATTGATTGTTCATTCTGAGGGGGAATTTCGATGTTTTAAAAGAGGCTTTGCTTGAATGTTTCAATATATCAACATTACAATATCTCACAGAAACTGAACATCATTTATGATTTATAATGAATGTGTGTAGGGTTTGACATTAACACCCGCCAAGCCGCCAAATGCGGGTGTATTTCAGCAGTGGTGTGTAACGCAGTCACTCCTACTACTTCGGCAGGATGAATTTTATATAGAATTTATAAAACGGTGAGTTCCTGTCCTTGATTCTGATTGGTCAATAGCTGTGTTTTATTCACCGCTTCACCCAGCGGCTTACTGTATTATGTAGAAGAGTGTTGTGAGAAAGAGATCGAGTGAGCGAGTTTATTACCTGCATTCAGATTTAGCATTTTCCTTCAGGTCAGTCCTATGTTCATAATAAAAAATATGTTTAAATGTCCGATGTATTATCTTGTGACTTACAGCACATCCTCTCGTACCTTATTGCTTACTTATACATTTTTCAATTGTAGTCTTTTAAAAAGGCATCTGAAATTATAAACTAAGCGCATGTAGTGTTGTCAAAAATATAGATTTTTCGATACATATTGATACTGAAGTATCTGAAACGCTTCCAATACTCATTTTCTGCAGAATAGATACACGATACCAGCCGCTCTTTCTCTCTCTCTCATCTCTCCAACAACGAGTCGACACACAAACCCACCTCGTTTCATTTGCTGCAGATGAATATTGTTGGTGTTAGAGGGCTTGAATTTCGCGAATTGCGCGTATTGCGCATAATTTTACTCATTCCTGCAGATTTTGCATTAGTGCACATAAAGCCACCTCTCAGTACTAAATTGAGTTCTTTTTCACTGCTTATTGCAGTCAAATACACACAAAATAATGTCAAAATGCTGGTCTTGGCGAGTATTCATGTAAACACAGTCAGTTATGTTTGAAGTAAACGTAAACAGTTTAGAAAGAAAACACGTGTAACAGTATAATGGATCAGTGCGTCAGGTCTTAAAGTGACAGCAGCCTAATAAACCTGCTGCCAAATTATGAGATAATATTATAAATATCTATATGGCAGTTTTTCCCCATGGTATCGATGTCAAAAGTGTGGCCAGTGAAAATGCTGAGTGGCTAGTAACTTTGGAAAACCACTGTGAGCAAAAAAGTTAATGTCAATCCTTAAATGTGTGGATGTTTTAGCTTCTAAATGTGCGCCCAAAATTATCTCTATTACTCAGTTTACCTGAAGACCAGAAATATATGATGTGTTGTTAGCTAAAAATACAGAAAGTGTTTAACATTTAAATACTACACATTTAATAAAGGGTTAGTTCACCCAAAAATGAAATGTCTGTCATTAATGACTCACCCTCATGTTGTTCCACACCCGTAAGACCTTCATTCATCTTCAGAACACAAATTAAGATGTTTTTAATGAAATCCGAGAGGTTTCTGTCCCTCCATAGAGATCCAATGCAACTACCACTTTCAAGGTTCAGAAAGGTAGGAAAGACATCTTTAAAGTAATCCATGTGTCTCCAGTGATTTAAACTCAATTTTATGAAGCGACGCGAGTGCTTTGTTTGCGCAAAAAAATGTAATTTACCACTTTATTTACAAAATATTGATCTGCAACGCGCATTCATAAGAGCATCATGAGAGCTGACATTGTTGCTGAAACACGCTTTAGATAATATTATTTTGTAAATAAAGTGGTAAATTATGTTTTTTGTCGTGTCACTTCATAAAATTTAAGATTAAACCACTGGAGTCACATGGATTACTTTAAAGATGTCTTTACTACCTTTCTGAACCTTGAAAGTGGTAACTGCGTTGGATCTCTATGGAGGGACAGAAACCTCTCTGATTTTATCAAAAATATCTTAATTAGTGTTCTGAAGATGAACGAAGATCTTACAGATGTGGAACGAAATGAGGGTGAGTAATAAATGACAGAATTTTCATTTTTGGGTGAACTAACCCTTTAATTTAGATTAATTTAGATTTATGAGATAAGGGATAATATCCAGTCAACTTGTCAGCATCCCCAAAAAAGAGGGTAATCAGGACCCAGCAAGGATCAGAGGGATCTTGTATCAGGTTTATAAACAACATGAAATATTAGGTGAAATATATTTTATTATGCTGCTATTGACCAATTAGAAGTGAGCGTTGCAGAGGGCTGTCTAATAAAGTGACAAAGACATTTTGGAATTGTATTAGTGACAGATGTTACTTTAATATTGATTTCATCTAACAATTTAGACAGTTTAATTTCCTAAAGTTGCGATAAAACGGAAGTAGCGACCAATCTTTTCTTCTGTATTGTGTAACAGATTATCAGAAAATGTAACCAGTGTATTTGGTTTTTATTTGCACTGATTGTTGATTGGATTTTGATTGGGGTGTTAAGCGACTAAATGATTGGAGAAGTCCTGCATATGTTGCCGGAGAGAAGTCTGTCGCTTTCAACGGAAGATCCAGTTATGACATTCTGATTTAGTCAAGACATTAAAGCCTGGTTTCACAGACAGGGCTTAGATTAAGCCAGGATTAGGTCTTAGTTCAATAAAGGACATTTAAGTAGCTTTTATAAACATGCCTTAGAAAAAACATCACTGGTGTGCATCTGTTAAAACAGCTCTAGGCTTAAGCCTTGTCTCTGAAACCTGGCATTAAATAAATATTATAGAAACATGGATGGATGCATGGATGAATTGTACACAATAATATCACATTCATAAATAACAAAATAACATGCATTTAGAGGTTTCAATAAACAATGTGCAATGTAGTTTAAAACACAATGTCTTTGTATGTTTTAATGCATCATTCAGACTGGAGTGGCTGTGGCACGAGGAGCTCAAGCAGCGGGGGAAGGATGCGTCTCTGTCCCGGGTGTTATGGAGGTTCTGTCAGACCCGTATGCTGGTGGCCATCTTCTCCCTGCTCATTGCCATGGTGGCTGGATTTGTTGGACCTGTGAGTTCTATTTTTCCTCATTTTCCTTCTGACAAAAATGACCTGCTGGGGCCAGTTGCTTTATATGGTATGAATATGTGTAGTAAGAATGAAAATCGGACGTACTACATCCGCCATGTTGTTACTGTCATGTGACCTACCATAGTCAGTTGCGTTGCTTCACTTCCATTCATAAACCCCCTCCCGTGTCCTCATGGGATAGTAAAGTGTCCATCAAATGTGCACTTCAGAATCTCACCGGAAGTAGTAGGTAATCCAGGGATTTTTCACCTACTGTTTTTCGAATACTATGTATTCGGACATACTACTCTTTTGGCGCACTGTTTTCTGCATACTAAATAGTATGGAAGTAAGCGATTTCGGACGCAGCGTGTGTCTCAAGAACTAGTATGACCAGTATTAACCAAGGGGCAACCAGTCTTACTTTTCTGTATATGGGTCAATGACGTGACGGGTCATTTGTTTGTCCAAAGGCTTTATAAAATAATAAAAAACAAAGATATGACATCCAAAGTATGTAAGGTAGTACAACTAGATCTCTTGAATCCAAAAATTATATTTTGCTACATATAAAGGTATTTTAAAGATTTTGTAGTGTCAAAAGGTCATTCGGTTTAACCGTCCAAAGGCCAATGCAGCCATTTCATTTGTGATTAGAATATCTTAAAATGTAATAAATGTATATATTTTTTATTCTGGCATGATTTTATAACATCATATATCAACATAGTGCAAAATGGTATTAAAATTATGTGTAGAAGTCGTTGCTTTGTTATGAGAAAGAATGTCCGGAAAAATGAATTTCATTGATGTCATTCGGAGTAACCAAGATAAAGGGACCATTTTGGATCAAGTCATGCGGTCAATATCATGTGACAGGATGTGACATCATTCAGACACCTACAAAGGACCACATGGTCATGAAGCAAAGTAACTAACTCTCTTAAACTATGTGAAAAATTCATGTTTTCACTTGCTCATACGCATGTCCCGAAACATCAGGTCATTCGGTACAACCGCTATAAAACATGGAAAATGTTGTAATATTTTAAAAACTTGTAATAAATATTAAATGTTTGGTTGTCCTTTTGCTAGCTAGCTCAATATCAGCCTGTTAGCATTGTTTGAAAATATCATCATTCGGTATAACCAAAAGTGTCATTCGGTAAAACCGAAATTTTGGTTAAACCGAATGACTTTTTTGGTGATCTTGTAAAAAATTACAAAAGATTATTATTACCACATAATCTCATTGTTAACACTTAATAAAACACTTTTAAAAACCTTACTCGTCAATGACCCATCTAATTTGACCAATCTACATTTTTATGTAAGTGAGTTAAAAAAGATATGAACAGTCTTCAAGAAATAAAAAATGACTTAACATGTTAAAGCCTTATCAGTTTATGCAATGCTCACCTTTCACCTGTTCCCCTATCCAGACCCTAACTGTTTGTCTTACAGGGATAGTTTACCCATAAATACTAAACAAATGGACAATGCTTAAGAATCTTGACGGACTTTTTCCATAGCATATTCATAGTGATCACAGGCTTCCAAGATCCAAAAGGACAAAAAGCATTATATACTGTATATAGTCATTATGACTTGCTCTTCTGTTGTAAAATCTTTGTGTGACTCACTTCCTATTTGGATCTTGACAGTAAACGATCATTATGAATTACTGTTGAATAAAAAAGAAAATTTATGTGAAGATGTGTGTGTGGGTGTGGGTGTGTGTGTTCCATGGAAGATATCAAGTCATACCTGTTTGTAATGACATGGAAACATCAGAAAACATACCTGCACACAATTATGAACAGTTTCACATTCAAGGGATAAATTTGAGAGATTATATTTGCAGCTCATGCTGATTCAAAATGAAATTTATAATTGAAAGCAGAGGTTTTTCATACTTTCTCTTACTTCAAACTACTATTAATCCACAGGATTGTGACGTGTGTCTGGATATTCCATGGTCCAGGGGGCATGTTATTCATATTATTCAAGTTATTGCCTGCTGCTTTATTTCTGTTGCCAAATGAGCTTAGATCTTTATTCAACAAAGAGTGATTTAGAGTTAGGATTAGAAAATTCTCCCCCAAAAAAACACATTTTTGATCTTATTAGTTTCACTATGAGGGGATTTATTTTGGTGTAGCTGGGAGTTTCTTACTGCGACGCTGTTGGGAGCGCAGCTGTTAATTTTATTTCTCCACAGAAGGCCGCACATGCCCCTGACAGCGCTCGCTTAATAGCATTATCAGGGATTACATGTTACAAAATAGCACACTTATTTCCTTGCGTTGATTTGTTTAGTGTTGCACGGGGTCAGCCATTGTCTCTGCAGCACGCTCATTTATTTGCAGTAAATTTTAATGCTCTTTTCATGTCAGAAATTGAATATTCCCTCGCCACTCCTGCCCAGCTTTAAACAACTGTTTTCTATTGTAATATATTTTAAAATGTAATTTATTCCTGTGATGTCAAAGCTGATATTACTCCAGTCTTCAGTGTCACATGATCCTTCAGAAATCATTCTAATATGATGATTTGATGCTCAAGAAACATTTCTGATTATTATCAATGTTGAAAACGGTTGTGCTGCTTAATATTTTTGTGAAAAGTGTGATACATTTTTTCAGGATACTTTAATCAATAGAAAGTACAAAAGATAATACCTTTTACTGTAACTTTTGATGAATGTAATGTGTCCTTACTGAATATTATATAATATATATTTACATGTATATATGGGTCATTGACGAATAAGTTTTTTAAAAGTGTAAAAAAACATAATGGAGACATAATTAATTTTGAAGTTTTATTAAGTGTTAACAATGAGATTATGTGGTTTTTATAATCAATTAACACTGATTTTCTCATTTTTTACAAGATGGACAAAATTTGTCAGCAAAAATTCATTCGGTTTAACCAAAATTTCGGTTTTACCGAATGACACTCTTGGTTATACCGAATGACAATATTTTCAAACAATGCTAACAGGCTGATATCTAGCTAGCTAGCTAGCAAAAGGACAATCAAACATTTAATATTTAGTACAAGTTTTTAAAATATTACAACATTTTCCATGTTTTATAGCGGTTGTACCGAATGACCTGATGTTTCGGGACATGCGTATGAGCAAGTGAAAACATGATTTTTTAAAATAGTTAAAAGAGAGTTAGTTACTTTGCTTTATGACCATGTGGTCCTTTGCAGGTGTCTGAATGATGTCACATCCTGTCACATGATATTGACCGCATGACTTGATCCAAAATGGTCCCTTTATCTTGGTTACTCCGAATGACATCAGTGAAATTCATTTTTCCGGACATTCTTTCTCGTAACAAAGCGACGACTTCTACACATAATTTTAATACCATTTTGCACTATGTTGATATATGATGTTTTAAAATCATGCCAGAATAAAAAATATGTACATTTATTACATTTTAAGATATTTTAAACACAAGTGAAATGGCTGTATTAGCCGTTGGACGGTTAGTCATATCTTTGCTTTTTATTATTATTAAGGCCTTTGGACAAAAAAAATGATGCATCACGTCATAGACCCGTATATATATAATATTTTGAGACAGAGTCAAAGAAAAGGTGTTTTCTTGTATTTTCCTATGAGCAGTGCTTGATCCCATGACCCCAGCAGAAGTCAGAGGATGTTCTGATACCATTTAAAACCTCAAAGCTCACCTCTGAAACCATTCTCATGTAATTTTGATTCTGTCCAAATAATAAAAAAAAAAGCTCTGAAAAGTCTTTGTACACCTGTCTCCTCCCTCAGCATCCTTGTTGTGCCATGTTATTCTCAGGCTCTGCTGATCCGAGCCCTGCTCGAGTATTCTCAATGCTCAGAGGTGAAGCTGCCGTACGGCCTGGCTTTGGTCGGGGGGATTTTCCTCATGGAACTGACACGCTCCTGGTCTCTGGCTTTCATGTGGGCTGTCAACTACCGCACGGCCGCACGCCTCAGGGGAGCTGCGCTCACTTTTGCCTTCCAGAAGATCCTCCGACTACGCAGCACAAAAGACGTCAGCACGGGAGAGGTGAACTGTGTGTTAATACTCCCATAATAAATAGTAAACTATCATTAGGAACAGCACTTTTGTAAGCAAGATTCTCCACTAAGAATTTCAATATTGAGAGAACAGCTTCTCAGGTCATGCCTTGTTTGCTTGAATGTAGAGGAAAAATAACTTCTGAAAGGGTTCAGGTCCTCTATGTAGTTTTAACCCTCTTTTCATGACTCATCACGTGTGCTTTTAGCCCTTTAAAACCGAAATGGGTTTGTGGTTGTGAGGTCTGAGTGCTATATAGCATGGTGGCGTGTGGCATGTTTTAGTTTTGAGTGACTCATACTGTTTACTCTTTCAGCTGGTAAACATTTGCTCCAGTGATGGACAGCGTCTGTATGAGGCGGTCTCAGTGGGCTGCCTGCTGGCCGGAGGGCCTCTTGTTGGAATTCTGGGTCTGTCATACACCACCTATTTCTTAGGACCAACTGCACTAGTGGGATCAGCCATTTTTATCATCTTCTATCCCACCATGGTAAGATAAGCACATCTAATGCTTTTGGTAATGAATTGAATGTATTTACAGCCTTTACAAAGGATATGTTAACGCATCTGAATGTGGCTCAAATCACTTTTTTTTTTCCCCTTTTCCTCACATGTGACATAGGTTTTCTTAGAGGACAAAAATAGCAAATAGCTTGATAGCAAAAATCATTGTAATTGGATTGATGGTCTAATTGGACTGAAAAGACTTCATGTAAACACCTCAATCAATCTGATTGAGCTCGATTCAAATGAAATTTCAACAGGAAAAAAATTAAGCTGTCAGCCTCAATATACTTAAACACGTCATATCACGTATGAATTCCTCTAGCTGCTCTCTCGAACCATTACCCACTAAATTTCTCAAAACAGTTAAAAAAAAGCTTATTACCAGACATCTTGAATATTGTTAATCAGTCCATACAGCAAACTTGTTAAAAAAAATTGTTAGGCCCCTGCTGTAGTTGGGTCATTGACGAATAAGGTTTTTAAAAGTGTAAAAAAACATAATGGAGATATAATTAATTTTGAAGTTTTATTAAGTGTTAACAATGAGATTATGTGGTTTTTATAATCAATTAACACTGCTTTTGTCATTTTTTACAAGATGGACAAAATTTGTCATTAAAAAAGTCATTCGGTTTAACCAAAATTTTGGTTGTACCGAATGACAATTTTGGTTATACCGAATGACAATATTTTCAAACAATGCTAACAGGCTGATATCTAGCTAGCTAGCTAGCAAAAGGACAATCAAACATTTAATATTTAGTACAAGTTTTTAAAATATTACAACATTTTCCATGTTTTATAGCGGTTGTACCGAATGACCTGATGTTTCGGGACATGCGTATGAGCAAGTGAAAACATGAATTTTTCAAATAGTTGAGAGAGAGTTAGTTACTTTGCTTCATGACCATGTGGTCCTTTGTAGGTGTCTGAATGATGTCACATCCTGTCACATGATATTGACCGCATGACTTGATCCAAAATGGTCCCTTTATATTGGTTACTCCGAATGACATCAATGAAATTCGTTTTTCCGGACATTCTTTCTCATTACAAAGCAACGACTTCTACACATAATTTTAAAACCATGTTGCACTATGTTGATATACTGTATGATGTTATATAATCATACTAGAATAGTATACATTTATTTCATTTTAAGATATTTTAATCACAAATGAAATGGCTGTATTGGCTTTTGGACGGTTAAACCGAATGACCTTTTGACACTTCAAAATCTTTAATATACCTTTATATGTAGCTAAATATAATTAAAACCTTTTGGATTCAATAAAAGAGATCTTGTTGTACTACCTTACATACTTTGTATGTCATATCTTGGTGTTTTATTATTATTAAAGGCCTTTGGACAAAAAAATGACCCGTCACGTCATTGACCCAGTTACTGTCCTCAGTAACTACAGACAAATCTCTAATCTTCCATTTATTGGTTAAATTAATGAAAAATAGTGTCCATACAGCTCAACAACTATCTCAAAAGCAATACACTTCCAGGCAAACCACAGCACAGAAACAGCCTTGATTAAGGTTTTAAACGATGGGAATATTTGGGTTATTTGGCATTCTCTTTTAGATCTGAGTGCTGCTTTTGACACTGTTGTGATCATGAGATTCTACTCGACCGACTTCAGAACTGGATTGGGTCTATCAGGTCCTGTCTTAGACTGGTTTAGATCTTACTTAAGCAGCTACGTTGCACTGGAAACCTACACCTCCAGGCATTACGTCATATCTTGTGGTGTACCTCAAGGCTCAGTTTTGGGTCCTCTATTATTTAACCGAAACATGCTTCTTTTAGCTAGTGTATTTAATCAGTACAATATTTCCTTTCACCAGTATACATATGATATGCAACTCTAACTTTCACTTGCACCAGATGTTCATTTTTCACCCTGCTGGACTGCATAGAAAGCATAAAATTGTGGATGTCACAGAACATTCTACAGCTAAACAAAGATAAGACAGATGTACTTGTTATTGGTAATGACGCACAGAGAACATCTATTGCTCCATATCTAAAAGCCAGTAATCAGGTCAAGAACTTCATGTTTGAGAATCATGTTTGACAGCAGTGACCTCAGTTTTAAAAAGACATATTAGCATTGTTACTAAAACAGCATATTATCCTCAGCATATTTTACCTCAGAACCATGTGAGTATGTGATATTCTCTCTCCTTCTGACAATGAGAAACTTTTTAATGCATTTGTTACATCTAGATTTGACTACTCCAATAGCGTTTTGCTGGGAGCTTACAAAGAGTTCAGAATGCAGCTGCGACTTGCTCTAAAATGAAAAATCACATTACGCCAACACTCAGATACCTTCGCTGCCTGTATAGTTCAGAATTGAATTCAAGATCATCTTATATAGAGAGACATTTAAAATCTAACCGTCCAGACTAGCTAAAAATTGCCTTAAGCTTTAAGACTGGAAGTCTAAAAGGTATTCTAAACTCATTTAATAACAAAATATGATGAAGTCAGATTCAATTATATTATAAAATATGGTAATGTTATGATGAGCATGCCAGGGAAGAGGGTTTCATGTATGCAGCATTTGAGTCGCATTAAAATGTCACAAAAATGTATGTTCTCAGAAAAGAGAACATTCTGTAATTTTTGTGCCGTACATTAATAGTTTTACTCAGGGGATTTCCCTTTGTGTCAGGACACACTGTAGCCTTGTGACTGACTGTACAGGTTGTTCTTCACTTAATAATTATTTCCCGCAGATGCTGGCCTCCCGCATGACAGCGTATTTCCGTAAGAAGTGTGTGGTGGTTACGGACCGGCGCGTCCGACTGATGAACGAGATCCTGGGCTGTATTAAGTTCATTAAGATGTACTGCTGGGAGATGGTGTTTGCCCAAAACATCCAAAGTAAGACAGCGCTCAACTACACCCACTCACACAGTTGGACTGACTCAGTCACCATCATTATATGCTCACTTCCTGTTTGTCTGAGCGCTTAGATGTCATAGTCTCCATGGAAATCAAAGGATCATTTCTGTGGCTTTACACTGCATTCAAAGGAACAATCTCAAGTTTCCTAATCCACTGTCTTGGCTCTGTCCTTCCTCGTTCCTCAGTCACTGAAATGTCCTGACAGTCCCTGAGCTTCAAGATTAATTTACAAAAGCATTTAGCGCTCTTTATTCCATGATGCCTTTGGAGCGGTTTGACTTTGTTGAATGTTAGATAATAATTTGGGTGACGTGCATATACACTACCATTCAAAAGTTTGGGGTCAGTACGTTTTTTCTTTTTTTTTCTTTTTCTTTTTGAAAGAAATGAACACTTTTATTCAGCAAGGATGCATTAAATTGATCAAAAGTGACAGTAAAGACATTTATAATGTTGCAAAAGATTTCTATTTCAAACAAATGCTGTTTTTTAACTTTTTTATTAATCAAAGAATCCTGAATAAAATATTAAGCAGTTAAGCAATTGTTCAATAAGTTTCTTTAGCACCAAATCAGAATATATTAGAATGAATTTGAATAATATTGTGAAATTGTAATAATATTTCACAATATTACTGTTTTTACTGTATTTTTGTAAAGCCATGGTGAGCAAAAGAGACTTCTTTCAAAAACACGTAAGTCACCCTTTAAAAATGTATGAACTATTGAATCATTGCATAGAAAACAAAATATCAAATCTAGTAATCGCAGGCGCAGTACATGACATAAACCAAATATGACTTGAATGGTATATTTATTCATCAATTTATTATTTATAACCTCTTTCAGTAAAATGTTTTCTTGAAAAGTGTGCTTGTACTATCCTTTCTTTATAACAAATGGTACTTGTTTTGGTATTTTGAATGTAAAAAAAAATAACATTAATTTTAAGTTGTGTCCTAAATGTTTAAAAATTCACTGTATATGTAGGCAATGGATGATTTAAAACTTTAAAATGGGATATACTGCTTTAATAATCCATTTTCACATCAGATATTGCCTGTTATGTAGCTGAGCAGAAATGAAGGAAGCATGGCCTTCTGTCTTCTATTTACACTTTTTTTTTTTTTTGCCTGCACTTATGAATAAAATATCACAACCTGCATAGATTAACATCTTCTATATCTGAATTATGGAGATCAATCAATGTTTTCAGAGATTACGTCCAGTGCTTCTGGTTGTTTAGACCAGCAGCAAAACACTTTGGCCATGAGCCAGAGAGCGGCACTGAATGAATGTGCCAGCTTGCGGGCAGTCGGGAGACAAATATTAGTGCAGCAGAAGGAGGGTGAAATGGGGCACTTGGACACCATCCAGTGCTTCACCATTCCCATCTACTGCAACATCCCATTTATGATTACGATCTGTCTTCTGTTACAGTCGTACTTCTCAGTGTTACCGCCGGATTGGACATAGTTTGGCTCCTGTAAATTAGAAAGTCCATTGTAGGATGGAAACACAATATGGCTACATTCACACAGCAGGTTTCCAGTCTTGTTTGGAGCACTAAATATGGTTCTGTTCATACACAGTTCAGTTTCAAGAGAGAATAACAAATGCATTATATAACCGAACTGACTCCATTAAGGCCGGTTCACACAGAATAAGTTTTTGCTGTTAAAAATGCAAGACATAGGTCAGAGGAATGAAAAAAGTGCAAGGTCTAGAGATGTGCTTTTTAAAAGTTGAACTTGAATGCCGTGTCATGCGCAAGACGCAGCAAAAGACACGAGACGCGAGCGCTATTAAAGCTGCACAAATGGATTTTCTGAGAATCATTGTTGAACACTGTTGATATTTGAAATCAACCTAAACAAACACACCCCTCCCTTCATTGCTCCGCCCACAAAATGCACAAACACGCAATGCACGAATGGATGTCTCTTTATCATAGCTGAAGCGAAGCAAATAAAGCTTCGCGAAAAATAAAACGAAGATGACGAAAGAATGACAATGAAGAGAAAAATATAAACATAAATACGCCCCCTGCTGCTGATTGGCTGACTCCCTCTCCTCCCTCATCATGAGTAAACACGCCCCCTACTGCTGATTGGCTGACTCCCTCTCCTCCCTCATCATGAGTAAACCCGCCCCCTACTGCTGATTGGCTGACTCCCTCTCCTCCCTCATCATGAGTAAATGCCCCCTACTACTGATTGGCTTGCTCTCTCTCCTCCCTCATCATGAGTAAACACGCCCCCTACTGCTGATTGGCTCACTCTCTCTCCTCCCTCATCATGAGAAAACACGCCCCTACTGCTGATTGACTCACTCTCTCTCCTCCCTCATCATGAGAAAACACGCCCCTATTGCTGATTGGCTTGCTCTCTCTCCTCCCTCATCATGAGTAAACGCCCCCTACTACTGATTGGCTCACTCTCTCTCCTCCCTCATCATGAGTAAACACGCCCCCATACTGCTGATTGGCTGACTCCCTCTCCTCCTTCATCATGAGTGGACATGCCCCCTCCTGCTGATTGGCTCACTCTCTCTCCTCCCTCATCATGAGAAAACACGCCCCCATACTGCTGATTGACTCACTCTCTCTCCTCCCTCATCATGAGAAAACACGCCCCTATTGCTGATTGGCTTGCTCTCTCTCCTCCCTCATCATGAGTAAACACGCCCCCATACTGCTGATTGGCTGACTCCCTCTCCTCCCTTATCATGAGTGGACACGCCCCCTACTGCTGATTGGCTCACTCGCTTTCCTCCCCCATCATGAGTCTATATGCGTCCTACTGCTGATTGGCTCACTCTCCTCCCTCATCATGAGTGGACACGCCCCCTACTGCTGATTGGCTCACTCTCTCTCCTCCCCTATCATGAGTATATACGCCCCCTGCTGCTGATTGGCTCACTCTCTCTCCTCTCCCACCATGAGTGGACACGCCCCCTACCGCTGATTGGCTAACTCTCTCCTCCCCCACCATGAGTGGACACGCCCCCTACCACTGATTGGCTAACTCTCTCCTCCCCCACCATGAGTGGACACGCCCCCTACCACTGATTGGCTAACTCTCTCCTCCCCCATCATGAGTGGACACACCCCCCACTGCTGATTTGCTACAAGTTTGTTGTAGTGCTCGGTCCGATCCACTTTCAACAGCGTTTTTCACAAATTGCTTACAGCACCTTTAAATACGCCCAGCTAGCATGTTTACATTGAAAAACAATGGAAAAGTAGCGCAGTGAAATGGAAAAACACTTTCTGTTTGAACAGCCCCTTAAATCGTCAGTAGCCACAGCTACATTTCATGTCATGTTTTTGATCGTCTGTCATGTCATTGAGACATTTGACATAAAGTTAAAAAAACTAAATTCATTAATGAAATGTTTTTCAATTTTTTTCAAGTTGTTATTTTGATGATAAAAAATGAATTAGAAAAATGGAAAATAGCTTAAGTCAAGTTATTTGTATTAATTGTGTACAGTTCTTAATTTATTTTTTTTTATTATTATTATACATTTTCCTGTTGCGCAATGTTGTAATCAGTCTTAATGGAAAAATTAAATGACTAGCAGTTTATGCAACTGAGCCCAGGACAATTTGAGAGTCTCACCTGTTAGTAGTACAGTTGTCAATCTCAAACACTGACAGAAAACTGTTCTCTTGCTTCTTTGACGACTCCTCTGTTTGTGTCTCCAGAGGTTCGATCAGAAGAGAGGAGGATACTGGAGTGGGCCGGCTGTGTTCAGAGCCTGACGGTGGGCGTGGCTCCAGTCGTGGTGGTGATAGCCAGCGTGTGCACGTTCACTCTTCACATGTCTCTGGGTTATGATCTCACGGCAGCACAGGTTAAGCCATATTTCTGCTTTTCTAGCCGAGGCTCGTAAACAACAGCGAACTTGAACTCACAGAGACCTGTTTTCATTTCTGTCACAACGCGCAGGCCTTCACCGTTGTTGCTGTTTTCAACTCCATGACCTTTGCCCTAAAGGTCACGCCCTTGGCAGTGCGTGCTTTATCCGAGGGCTCCGTGGCCGTGAAACGATTTCAGGTCAAAAACACATCCACATACACAAAAGAACCAGAAACGGCTGATCTGCCGTTATTTTCTCACCCTTATGTTTTTCCAAACATGAATTGCTTTCAGTGGAACAATACCTAAACTTAACAACTACCTTACTAACTATTAAGCAGCAGAGTTTATTGAGGCAAAAGTCGTAGTTAATAGTGAGAATTGGACCCTAAACTAAAGTGTGAACCAGAACTATTCCTTCAAAGTGTTGTTTACCAAACAGGTTTGGTGTTCCCGGTGTTAATGCCTCCATTTATACCCACAGAAGCTCTTCATGATGGAGGATAGGCAGCAGATCTCTGTCAAAACAGAAGATCCCTGTAATGCAGTGGAGTTTAAAGATGCTACGCTGGTCTGGGAGAAGAAGAAAAAAAAGAGCCAAGTTCAGCAGAAAAGAGGAGGCATGAGGAGAGTTTTGAGGAGGGAGAAACTGAGATTGTACATCGTCACAGAGGAGAGTAAAGGAAAGAGCGAGGAACCCAACGCAGAGCACCTTCTCACACACATGGAGCAGGAGAGCCCGCAGAGCACCATCTCCTCAACCCAGAGCATCCGACCGCCGCTGCACAAAACCCTGCACCGCATGGACCTGAGCATCCGGAAGGTACTGTCAGCATATTTTTACCATTCCATGTGAGGTTTCACGTTCATTACGTAGCTCAGTGTCTAAGGTCAGATGTGTTTTTCAATGTTTCTCATTATATTCAGATAAAAACAAGGTTTTCATGGGTGACTCAACCCTTGCCTGCAGGAAAACAGTTCATGACGAGAGGGCTCATGTAGTTTTTTCATAACAAGAAACTCACTCTATTTTCATAAAATATCTATGATGTATTTTGACGGCCTGCTTTCTGTGCTGTGCATCCAGGGCTCACTGGTGGGGGTTTGTGGTGGAGTCGGCAGTGGAAAGAGCTCAATGTTATCTGCTCTTCTGGGACAGGTGAGACATTACATGCACTACCATTGGAAAGTTTAGGGTCAGATTGTTTTTTTTTTTTAAGAAATTAATAATTTTATTCAGAAAGGAGGCATTAAATTGATCAAAATTGTCAATAATGACATTTAGGATGTTACAAGGTTCAAATGAATGCTGTTCTTTTGGTCATCATAGAGAGACCTGAAAAAATGTAACATGGTTTCCACAAAAATGTTAAGCAGCACAATGTTTTTAACTTTGATAATAATCAGAAATGTTTCTTGAGCATCAAATCGGCATATTAGAATGATTTCTGAAGGATCATGTGACACTAAAGACTGGAGTAATGATGCTGAAAATTCAGCTTTGATCACAGGAAAAAATTATATATTTTAAAATAAACTAGATTGAAAAGTTTGTAGACAAACTTTGATGTTGGCTTGACAAAGCCGTATGAATGTTTGAAAATTTAGTGAAATGGAAAGAAAGAAAGAAAGAAAGAAAGAAAGAAAGAAAGAGACATAGCTAGCATGAATTAACATGTTTTAGCATTTTGTTGCTAACATGAATTAGCATATTGTTAGAATGTTTTAGCACATTGCTAGCATGAATTAACATGTTGGTAGCATGTTTCAACATGTTGCTAACATTAATTATCATCTTGTTAGCATTTTTCACACATTGTTAGCATGTCTTAGCATGATTTAGCATGTTGCTAGCATGTTGCTTGCACAAAATAACATGTTGCTGGCATTTTTTAACATGTTGATAGCATTAATTAACATGTTGCTAGCATGATTTAGCATGTTGCTAGCACGAATTAACATGTTGATAGCATTTTTAACATGTTGATAGCATGAATTACTGTGTTACTAGCATGATTTAACATGTTGTTAGTATTTTTAGAATGTCGCTAGCATGTTTAAAATGTTGCTAGCATGAATTACGCATCATGTTGATAGCATTTTTAACATGTTGATAGCATTGAATTCGCATTTTGTTTACATGATTTAATGTTGCTAGCATTTTTAGGATGCTGCTAGCATGTTTTAGCATTCTGATAGCATGAATTACCATGTTTTAGCACGCTGATAGCATGTTTTAGCATGCTGATAGCATGTTTTAGCATGTTGATAGCATGAATTGGCATGTTACTAGCATGTTTTAGCACGTTGATAGCATGAATTAGCTTGTTGCTAGTATGTTTTAGCATGTTGTTCTAGGATAGTCGTTAAGTTTTGCTAGTGATAGCTTAAATACTCTATAAGTCTTATTGTACAAAAGTTTTGACCCCCTCAATGAAAGACTTTTTGTAGTTTTGATCATCCATTTAACGAAAATTGTAAGTCAGATCAGTTTGAAAAGATATAACACACCGAGTCAGACAGTCAGAAGGTCTGAGCCGAGTTTGGTGGTTGTAGTGGTTTAGTGGTTTATGTTTATTATGTTCATAGTCATGTCAAGTTCAAGTCAAGTCATCGTTTTATTCTGTTTACTTAGTCACCATGGTTAAACTGCACTTGGGTTCGGATGACTCGCCTTCAGTGGACTTTAGTTACAAATAATATCTTTGTGTCAGTCATTATTCACTGATAATCTTTCCTTCTACTCAGCTTCTTCAGCTCATTCGAACCTGGTGCTACACGTCTGAAGCCGAATGAGATTTAGGGAAGATTATCAGTGAATAACAACTTAAAATTTCCATCTGTTTCTCACAAAAAGTTATCATATGACTAGCACACAAATCGTATAGTACATTTTTATAGTATAACTTTGGAGTTCTTGACAGCTGTTGTTTTACAGAAAAGATGAGCATTCCTCTGAGAAAATAACAGCATATGGGTTTGGCACGAAATTAGAGTAAATAATGAAAAGCATTTATTTTTTATAACCGCCCCTTTAACCACCATAAACCAGCCTGGACATAAACCAGCTGGTCTTCTCAGCAGGGTGAAAGCAGATGTATAGGTTTGATTCTTCGCCTTCTGTCTAGATGACCCTTCTCGACGGCTCAGTAGCTGTAAATGGAGGATTCGCATATGTTGCTCAACAGGCTTGGATCCTCAACGACTCCCTCAGGGAGAACATCCTGTTTGGAAAACAGTACATTGAGGAAAAGTAAGGAGTTGTATCCATGCATATAAAAATAACTTGGGCCTTTCTTCTAAAATTTAAGCAAGCATCTCTCACCAGGTACAATGCTGTTCTGGAGGCATGCTGTTTATTCCCTGATATTATTGAGCTACCATATGGCGACATGACTGAGGTATCTACATTATTATGCTCCTAATATAATCTCTGACCTCGACAAACACAATCAAGGTCATACAAATCTCACTTGTATGATATCCATGTTACTTTTTCAATTGTAAATGGCCTTGAAAAAGTAATTATTACTGTGGCTGGAACTGAATTATCTGCTGCAGATAGGAGAGAGAGGGGCCAACCTGAGCGGCGGCCAGCGGCAGAGAGTGAGTCTGGCACGTGCGCTGTACAGCGAGAGACCCATCCTTCTGCTCGATGACCCCCTCAGCGCCGTCGACGCTCGTGTGGGCTCCCACCTATTCCACAGCGCCATCCGCCCCGCTGCCAAGGGCAGGACTGTCATCTTTGTCACGCACCAACTGCAGGCAAGAGGCTTATGAATGCACGTGATGTACAGCAAGAGAACATATCACATACTGGGACAGGTGACATCATACTTGTCCACCAAGTTCCACTGAGAATATATGAATATGGTTCATGTGAGAGGCAGTGCTGTATTATGAAGGCAATCCTTTCAGCCATTACTATACTTGGGTCAATGACGTGACGGGTCATTTTTTTGTCCAAAGGCCTTAATAATAATACAAAACAAAGATATGACATCCAAAGTATGTGAGGTAATACAACTAGATCTCTTTTATTGAATCCAAAAGGTTTTAATTATATTTTGCTACATATAAAGGTATTTTAAAGATTTTGAAGTGTCAAAAGGTCATTCGGTTTAACCGTCCAAAGGCCAATACAGCCATTTCATTTGTGATTAAAATATCTTAAAATGTAATAAATGTATATATTTTTTATTCTGGCATGATTTTATAACATCATATATCTACATAGTGCAAAATGGTATTAAAATTATGTGTAGAAGTCGTTGCTTTGTTCAATGAATTTCATTGATGTCATTCGGAGTAACCAATATAAAGGGACCATTGTGGATCAAGTCATGCGGTCAATATCATGTGACAGGATGGAAAATGTTGTAATATTTTAAAAACTTGTACTAAATATAAAATGTTTGACTGTCCTTTTGCTAGCTAGCTGGATATCAGCCTGTTAGCATTCTTTAAAAATATTGTCATTCGGTAAAACCGAAATTTTGGTTAAACCGAATGACTTTTTTGGTGATAAATTTTGTCCATCTTGTAAAAAATGACAAAAGCAGTGTTAATTGGTTATAAAAACCACATAATCTCATTGTTAACACTTAATAAAACTTCAGAATTAATTATATCTCCATTATGTTTTTTACACTCTTTTACACTTTTAAAAACCTTATTCGTCAATGACCCATTTATAATACAGCATGGCTTTAAATCCTTTTTGCTCTTATAAAATATTTATTTAGTTATTTATTATATATTATTTAGGCCAATACCAATAAGCCTGTTTATTTCATATAATAGCTGTTATTTTAGTATTATTTATATATGATTAAAGTATTTATTAATATTTTGAATTAGCTTTTATTTTTAGATTTTCAGTTTTCATTTTAGTTTAACAAAATGTTAGTTTTAGTAAATTTACTTTAAGGTTTTTTAATCATATTTAGATTTATTTTTATTTCAATTATTTATTTATTTTTTTAATTAAGTTTAAGTTTTTAATCTAATATTTATATTTTATTTTATTCAATTAACAAAAATGATTTTTTTATTATTTTAGTTAATACTGCTGATAACTAATAAATGACAGATATTTAAATGTATTCTGTTTTGTCTAAATAAAATTAAAAAAATTAAACCCTAAAAACTAAAATGAAACATTTTAAATGCTATAACATTATAAAAAAAAATGGATATTTATTTTGAGATTTGCTAAAGATTACACAAAACAGTGTAATTAAATTATTAAATTAATAAAGATTCATTTGAAGTGAGCGTTAGATGACGGAAAGGAAAAAACAGAGGAAATGAGCTGCACAATTTAAAATTCAACATGCAACGATATATACCCAACATTGACTGTTACTTATACATAAAAAATGTAAATATTATGTAAATATTAGCTGAGAACTGATGATATCGATATGTCATCCCTATTAAAATCTTAAAGACATAAAAATGTCTCTCAAAACATTATTTTATCAAGCAAATGACTTCTGCTCGATGATATTATTATGCTTACGGTTAGTTTAATGTAACATAAGGTCTCCTAACTCTGTTTTATGACACTCTATATGTCCTTTCCCCTGGGTGTGTTTATTCTACAGTACTTGCCAGAGTGTGATGAGGTGGTGTTAATGAAGGACGGCCAGATAGCAGAGCACGGCACACACGTCCAGCTGATGGAGAAAGCCCGAAACTACGCTGCCCTTTTCAACAGCGTGCAGCAAGAGGTGCGATATGCCGCCCGCAGCAGCTGTGCCCTATGGGAAAACACCAGGGTCACACGCTCACAAAACATCCTACATCACCCACTGCAAAATTCATGAACCATGGGCTGCAGAGCCACTGGGTTTGAAATGTTAATTCACACCGTGCTTTTGTAATTTATAAGTGAATTGATCTGTGGGAGTAACAGCCGAGGGACATTGTCACTGATCTCTGTATTAATGACCCAACAGCCGTTGTTCTGGCTCACGCGTCCCGGTAATCAGTTTTGGGTTGCTCTTTACCAGGTCTTGCTCTTTCTCTTTTCTCTGTTCATCCTTCATCCAGAACCTGGTGAGGAATAACCTGAAAAACAAGCAGAGGGCAGAGGAGGAGAGCAGCCCGCGGCCCCTTCATGTCAATGATGGACCCAAGCCGCATACTGAGAGCAATAAAGGAGGTGAGGGTTGTTTAATCCAGCACTTCTCAGCTAGTTTTGCATTGCATCTTCATTGCATTTTAAGAGGTGACATTAACCCATTACCAAAAAGTAACAAGAAATGTAACTTTTGCATCTTCATTGCATTTCAAGTGGAGATTGAATTAACCTGTTACCAAAAAAGTGGCGACTCCATTAACCCATTACCAAAAAAGTAACAAGAAATGTAACTTTTGCATCTTCATTGCATTTCAAGTGGCAATTCCATTAACCCATTACTAAAAAAGTGTTGAGAAATGCAACTTTTGCATCTTCATTGCATTTCAAGTAGCGACTCCATTAACCCATTACTAAAAAAGTAACAAGAAATGTAACTTTTGCATCTTCATTGCATTTCAAGTAGCGACTCCATTAACCCATTACTAAAAAAGTAACAAGAAATGTAACTTTTGCATCTTCATTGCATTTCAAGTGGTGACTCCATTAACCCATTACCAAAAAAGTGGCGACTCCATCAACCCATTACCAAAAAGTAACAAGAAATGTACCTTTTGCATCTTCATTGCATTTCAAGTAGCGACTCCATTAACCCATTACTAAAAAGTTGTTGAGAAATGTAACTTTTGCATCTTCATTGCATTTCAAGTAGCGACTCCATTAACCCATTACTAAAAAAGTAACAAGAAATGTAACTTTTGCATCTTCATTGCATTTCAAGTGGCGACTCCATTAACCCATTACCAAAAAGTACCAAGAAATGTAACTTTTGCATCTTCATTGCATTTCAAGTGGCGACTCCATTAACCCATTACCAAAAAGTACCAAGAAATGTAACTTTTGCATCTTCATTGCATTTCAAGTGGCGACTCCATTAACCCATTACCAAAAAAGTCGCGACTCCATTAATCCATTACCAAAAAAAATAACAAGAAATGTAACTTTTGCATCTTTATTGCATTTCAAGTGGCGATTCCATTAACCCATTATTAAAAAAGTGTTGAGAAATGCAACTTTTGTATCTTTATTGCATTTCAGGTGGCGATTCCATTAACCCTTTACCAAAAAGTAACAAGAAATGTAACTTTTTCATCTTCTTTGCATTTCAAGTGGCGATTCCATTAACCCATTACCAAAAAGTAACAAGAAATGTAACTTTTGCATCTTCTTTGCATTTCAAGTGGAGATTCCATTAACCCTTTACCAAAAAAGTGTTGAGAAATGCAACTTGTGCATCTTTATTGCATTTCAAGTGGCGATTCCATTAACCCTTTACCAAAAAGTAACAAGAAATGTAACTTTTGCATCTTCTTTGCATTTCAAGTGGCGATTCCATTAACCCATTACCAAAAAGTAACAAGAAATGTAACTTTTGCATCTTCTTTGCATTTCAAGTGGAGATTCCATTAACCCATTACCAAAAAGTAACAAGAAATGTAACTTTTGCATCTTCTTTGCATTTCAAGTGGCGATTCCATTAACCCATTACTAAAAAAGTGTTGAGAAATGCAACTTTTGCATCTTTATTGCATTTCAAGTGGCGACTCCATTAACCCATTACCAAAAAAGTAACAAGAAATGTAACTTTTGCATCTTCATTGCATTTCAAGTGGCAATTCCATTAACCCATTACTAAAAAAGTGTTGAGAAATGCAACTTTTGTATCTTTATTGCATTTCAGGTGGCGATTCCATTAACCCTTTACCAAAAAAGTGTTGAGAAATGCAACTTGTGCATCTTTATTGCATTTCAAGTGGCGATTCCATTAACCCTTTACCAAAAAGTAACAAGAAATGTAACTTTTGCATCTTCTTTGCATTTCAAGTGGCGATTCCATTAACCCATTACCAAAAAGTAACAAGAAATGTAACTTTTGCATCTTCTTTGCATTTCAAGTGGAGATTCCATTAACCCATTACCAAAAAGTAACATGAAATGTAACTTTTGCATCTTCTTTGCATTTCAAGTGGAGATTCCATTAACCCATTACCAAAAAGTAACAAGATATGTAACTTTTGAATCTTCATTGCATTTCAAGTGGCGATTCCATTAACCCATTATTAAAAAAGTAACAAGAAATGTAACTTTTGCATCTTCGTTGCATTTCAAGTGGCGACTCCATTAACCCATTACCAAAAAAAGCGAACAGCTCGCTCACATACACTGATCTGAAATGATGCAAACACAAGCTTAATGATACAAACATCCCTTGACTGTTATACTAAATATAAACCACCCAGCAAATAAATTGATCTTTTGTAGTTTGTTCAGATGTTTGACTAGCCAACATGTGACCTATCTTGGGATCACGGCCTGTCAGTTGAGAAGCACTGTTTAATCTGAGAATAACAGTCTGTGCTTAGTTGAGCTAACATCAGTGGGTGAGTCACACTTCTTTGTTGTTCTTCTCTCTCTTTCTGTTGTTTGATGTGCACCTCACAGAACAGCTCATGCAGGCGGAGGAAAAGGGGACCGGGGCCGTGGCCTGGCCCGTGTATGCTGCTTACATCAAGGCTGCCGGAGGGCCTCTGGCCTTCATTGTAAACATCCTCCTCTTCCTCTTCACCACAGGCAGTATCGCCTTCAGCAACTGGTGGCTGAGTCACTGGATCAGGCAGGGCAGCGGGGTAAACCAATCTCACTGCTTTGAGTTTCTGCCATTTAGAAAGGGATAGTTCAGCCAACAATAACAATCTGTCATCATTTACTCACTCATATACAGGGCTGGATTTATGCATAGGCATTCTAGGCACGTGCCTATGCTCCCAAGTCCATCATTTTACGCCGGACTGCTTCACAAACGAGGGTCAATTCAACGCTGGATTTGCACAAAAGATTAACATGACGGCACATGCTAGTGGATGAGTTGAATCAACTCCACAGCAACTACATAAATTTATCCACTAACCATTCAGAAACGTCCTAAAAGTTGTAACTTCTTCCTGAGTCTCTCCATCAGTGTCGACTCCGGTTTGAACAACGTAAGGCTGAACACCGTTACTGACAATCCTCATTTTGGCTGCGTGAGATTCTCCAGCTTTGTTGTTGTTGAGCGACCGAAGCGTGAGCTGTTAAAGCTCCGCCCTCTTCTGGAAAGGGTCCGGGAGCAGCAGCTCATTTGCATTTAAAGGGACACACACAAAAACGGCGTGTTTTTGCTCACACCCAAATTGGGGCAAATTTGACGAGCTATAATAAATGATCTGTGGGGTATTTTGAGCTGAAACTTCACAGACACATTCTGGGGACACCAGAGACTTATATTACATCTTGTAAAAGGGGCATTATAGGTCCCCTTTTAATAACATGAGTGAAGTACTTCATCTTTTTATAACATGATTTTGGCCAAATGACAGAAAAACTGAGCACCCACAGCTACAAACAATAAACTTTATAACCTGTAAGTTGATGAAAACGTAACTGCCTCAGATGCAGCCGTTCTAATGACGGAAATTCACTGGTCAAAAACTTTATTTGAGCTTGATTTTGGTAAAATGATAATATAATGCTGAAGTATATGATCATATATAAAGCCACAATATCAACTTTGAAAACTATGTAAAAAAATAGTATTTTTTTATTATTATTTCCTGAAAAGTAGCAGTTTTGGTACAATTATTAATTGAAAAAATTACTTTTGCCTATGTTACAATATGAGGTAAATCCGGCCTTGCTTGTGTTTCGTCTGTGGAAAACAACAGGAGAAATTCTGCTCAGTGTGAATCAACAAACCAATTCACTGAAATGATCTGACTCTAATTTGTTTAATAATTTGTTTCCTCATACTCGCTCACATTCTTCTGAATTTCTCATTTTGACTTTCATGGAAGAAAACAAGTCTTTACAGGTTTGAAAACGACATGATGGCGAAACAATGATGACAATTTTCATTTTTGGGTGAATTATTCCTTTAAGGCAAGGCAACAAACAGCCAGCTTGAATCGCCGACTTTTGATAGCTGAAATGAACATCAATCCCGAAACTAATTAGAAGTGCCAGACTCCACACGATTTACTCAGAGGGACAATCACGGCAACAGATGTTGCAGTTAACTCGCATTCTGTAAAATAATTGAGACTGGGACTCGTGCACGCAGTTCAGCTGGTATGTTGGGAATCTCTAGGGAAGGATCATGTTTCCAAGGTGATGTTCCTTTGTCCCTGCAGAATTCCTCGCTGCTGCAGGGGAATGAGACCGCCGAGAGCGATAGCATGCGACTGAATCCGCACGTACAGTACTACTCCAGGGTGTACGTCTTATCCATGGGGGCGGCACTCTTCCTGAAGACTGTGCGAGGGCTGGTGTTCGTCAAGGTAATCTGGAGTTTATTGTCAGAGAGATTCCTCTGTTCGGCTTCCTGCTGAATTTTTCATCAAACACTTGGTCATTAGGCAGATGCATTTCCTCTTAGCTCATGTACTATTCATCACTGCCTGAATCTACCTGAGAGTACCGGGTTAATCTGTCACGGGGGCATCGCAATTAATGCCTTTTTCCCACTATGTTATTGACAGGACATGTGCTTTCCATAGTTTCAGTTTCATTTCCACACTAAATCCTTCCTCTGCAATCCATGACATTGCCAAGTGTCCTCTTTTTTTCTCATCCTTTCTGTCTCTACATTTTTTTCTGCTCTTTAATTGAAATTGCCTGCAGGCTAAATCCATTTATCTGTCCCGTGTCTTGACTTTGAGCTGGAGGGGTTGTGTATGCGTGTCCCCTCAGGACCCTGTGCCCTCTTCTCCATTAAGCAGACCCGACAGCACATTAGAGAGGTTATGTGTCTGTGTAATTGTGTGCCACTTGTATTCACTAATTCCTCGATGATGGCTAATCTCTTTTTACCCAAAGGTAAGATAGCAAATTTGGGAACTTTACATATTCTATTAATGGAATGAATTTGCCCCCTTGTGCCAGAAACCATCAAATCCAAATGTTCTCCCATAAGCATAGCATGAGGAATTTTGTTATGAAGGGATGTCTGGCACATTCTCAATATTCTCCTGACATGTATGTGAGAATATCTGTCCTTATGCAACCATCTGTTTATTTGTGCTGCAGTTGTACTTCAGTGCAGTGATGACGTTCATGCATTTACTACGCCTCATATGCGAGTTAGATCGTGTAAAGTGCTGGGGGTAACATCATGTGCATTTGTGCCAAAATTAGATCACTTTCATTATAATTAATGAAGCTGTCTTCATGAGAAAGTGCCCTTTGTGGCACGTTGTGCCTTCAGCTGATGCCTGCTTTCTATTTCTGATGCTCTGCACAGCGATCCCAACCTCTTTATTTCCCTGTGTGACTTAAAATGACAAAATGATTTTATTTATAGATTACGTTTATTTGTTATATTTAATACATTAAATATGCACTATTATTATATTTTTAATGACTTTGAAAGTCTCTTATGCTCAACAAAGCTCCATTTATTTGATCAAAAATACAGTAAAAAACAGTAATATTGTGAAATATTACAATTTGAAATAAATACTTTCTATTTAAATATATTCTTTAAATATAATAATATTTTTTTTAAATAATATTTTTCAAAAATAATGTATTCCTGTGATAAAAAATAATAATAATAAAATAAATACTGACCGTAAACTTTTGAATGGTAGTCTATATTAAATATATTTTATGTATTTAAGTAAGTTTAATTTATTGCATCAAAACAAAAACTGGTGAAGTGGTCTCTAGTCTTTTCTCCTTAAAACTGCAGTGATTTAAAGACGCGGTTTGAAATTGCTGGTGTTTGTGACATCACAAACTACCTTGTAACCAATCACGTCAAAGTGGGGGCGGGCTTTAGCATATCATTAACTATGACCGCTCTGAAGCAGGAGAGTCTCAAGAGAAGCCAGGTTATCCTGATATATTTTTCTGTTGATATGAAATATCGTGTACATTTAGCAATATAGCGGGTGAATTATGTATATGATGTATATTACGATGTTATGATGAACTTTCTCCACTGACGTTCTGAGTTGTTCAAAACGTTTCTAAGGATGCTGATTTTCAGAAGGCAACTGTTTGACTCTGAGATGACGAACAGAACATGGTTTGTAACATTAGCAACACATTATTAGCTGTTTGATAATGTAATCATATTAATTACCTTTTTGTGTCCGATGTTGTAGAGAGTTAAACGCATTACCATTCTAATACATCGAATTTGTAGACGAGCCTGTATAACTCACTCTTCCACTTCTTCTGAATCAGTTTCTGGCTGAATTAAACCAGTATTTCCACTTAACATCGTGCAGTGTTTACTACAGTAAAGTTGACCAAGTGGATCTCTGAGCTCGTGTGAGTGAGTGGAGGCGGGGCTAATTAGCATATTCATGGTTCCACGTATACTAAATGAACCAAGGGTATCGAGTTACATTCAGGCTATTTTAAGGCATGAAGAATTTTTTTTTTCACAGGAAAAAGAACGTTTAAATACGTCATTTTGGTGATCAAAGGTGAGTTTTAAAGTCCCCCTGTAGTCAATAATTTTATCCCTTAAAACTCATCTTTGATCACCAAAATTATATTTTTTTCCTGTGAATTTTTTTTTTTTCATTTAGCCTCATTTAGTATACGGGGATCTGTGAATATACAAATTAGCCCCGCCTCCACTCGCTCACACCAGATCCACTCGGTCAACTTACTGAGGTAAACGCTGCACAATGGTGTCGCTCTTTACAACATTGGACACATAACAGTAATTAATATGATTACCCTTTGCTTGACTATGTTATCAAACAGCTAATAATGTGTTGCTAATGCTACACCAACCATGTTCCCGTTCGCCATGTCAAAGTCAGACAGCTGCCTTCTTACAACCAGTATCCTTACAAACGCTTTGAACAACTCAGAACGTCAGTGGAGAAAGGCATACAGTTCATCATAACATCGTAATATATATCATACACCCGCCATATTGATAAATCTACACGATTTTTCATATCAACAGAAAAATATACACAGGATAATCTGGCTTCTTTAGAGACTCCCCTGCAAGTTTACTGTAAATGATATGCTAAAAAACCCATGACGTGATTGGTTACAAGGTAGTTTGTGACGTCACAGACACCAGCGATTTCAAACCGCGGGTTTGAGACTGTCTTTAGATCACTGCAGTTTTAAGGAGAAAGTACTCTTAAAGCTTATTAAAAACAACACGTAGACATATAAACAAAATTAAAAACTTGATTTTCACCACGGGGATAAAATTATTGACTACAGGGGGACTGTAAATCATCTATCGTTTCTAACCAGATGTATCAGGTGTGTCTTCAGGAGGGAACCACTGTGAAAGTTGTCCTTGGCCTTGTGATGGTGGAGACCCTCGGGACTGGGGGTCCTGGGCCCTGTGAATTTTAGCCATGATCCAAATACGCAGTTGTTTAAGCTGTTTTGCTATTCTACAAAGTCAATTTTTTTTATACCAGCATACTGTGTATCTGTTAACGAAGTGAGAAATTCCCCTATTTTACTGCTGATTGATCTACGTTTCGTGACGTCAGACTCGAGCATCATTGGTCACTTCCAGTGTGGATGTGTGTGACGTCTCGTCTGGACCTCACAGAGCTCAGACAGAAACATTCCTGTATACTTGCCAAGTTTTCCCTTTAAATATTCTAGCTATTATGGCTGTTTAAATGTTTACTTACATCCCTGACCTGTTAATTTCAATGTGAACCCTAACTAAAGCATTTTATAGGTTTTTAAATCACCGGCCCATTTATTTGCATTTTTCATTGTGTCTGGGGGCATGCATTATTAACACTGTTGTGTGTGTTGTTGTTGTTGCAGTGCACTGTGCGGGCAGCCTCGGTTCTGCATGATAAACTATTTAAGACTCTACTTCTGAGCCCCATGCGCTTTTTCGACACAACACCCCTGGGACGCATTCTCAACCGATTCTCCAGGGACATGGATGAGGGTGAGGAACCTCTCTCTCTTTCTCAGCTCACAAATCCTTTCAAATGCGGGATGATGGGGGGCGTCTCAAAGCGTTTTGATGTCTCGCTCTCTCACACAGTGGCTCTCTATTCTTCTCTTTGCATAGTTGACGTACGTCTGTCTATGCAAGCCGAAATGCTGCTCCAGAATGTGACACTAGTGCTGTTCTGTCTGGGAGTGGTCGGCACAGTGTTTCCGTGGTTCCTGTTCTCCATCATTCCTTTAGGGGCATTCCTCTTCATTGTCAACCGAATCTCCAGGTTTGGTCTATCATATTTGTTTTTTGAAAGAAACAGATAGTTGAGTTGGGTCAATGTAAAACATAGAACCAATATATATACAGTACTGTGCAAAAGTCTTTGTTGTTTTAGCAATGTTTTAATGACAATTCATATTTATTTTTTGGTTTTTATTACGATACAAACAGAAAATACAGGAAATATCTACAAAAAATGTAAAAAAAAAAATTTTAAGCAAAAATCAGTATTTAGTGTGACCTCCTGGACTTCTTTCATTTTCTCAAAGAAGAAAGCGACTTTCTATAGAAGTTGCTTTTTTTCTGTTTTTTAATACTACATACACATTTCCTGTACTTTTTGGTTATATTCTAATAAAGAGACTGAGAAATAATTATATATGATCATTACACCATTACTAAAACAACATCTAATGGTGGCCTAAGACTTTTGCACAGTACTGTATGTCAGGCTGATTAATTGATGAATATGTGTTGTGGATAATAAGATACTAAAGAAAATAAACATTTTATATATATTAATTTTATTATTTCTATTATAATTATTTAATTAAAAAACATAAATGTATTCATATGTATTAAGAAAATAAAAAATTAATTATTTTTATATAAAGAAATATAATATTTCTATATATAAAGATTTTTGAGAGGTACATAAAATTGCAGGCATACACTACCGGTTAAAAGTTTTTGAACGGTAAGATTGTTTTTAAAAGAAGTCTCTTCTGCTCACCAAGGCTTCATTTATTTGATCCAAAAACAGTAAAATTGTGAAATATTTTTACAATTTAAAATATCTGTTTTCTATTTGAATATGTCTTAAAATGCAATTTATTTCAGTGATGCAAAGCTGAATTTTCAGCATCATTACTCCAGTCTTCAGTGTCACATGATCCTTCAGAAATCATTCTAATATGCTGATTTGATCAAGAAACATTAGCCACGTTTACATGTACACTTTTTTGTCATTCCGATTAAAAGATTTGGTGGACTGTTTACATGAGATGTTATCTAATCCGATATGGTGTCAACATGGAGTTCCATTATTTCTTATGCGCGCTATTTTTATGTAAAGTGTTGCTCTTCATCAAGCAAAAGCGTGAATTTGTAGCATATTACTGCTTGAAGGTATGAGGAAAAGACGGGCACAGGAAGCTGACCGAAAAGCAGAAGCGTGTGGATGAAGGTCCGTAGTAATGATACACTGAGTTCCTTCAGTGTATTTAATAAATGTGTTGTTTCAGTTTTACTCCATTTTAATTTTGCCGCCGCCATTGTGCATTCTGACGACCCCTGGCCTCTTAGTGATGACGTAGACGCAAAGTAATCGGTTTAACGCATTTACATGGCAGAATTTTTATTTTGTTCGGTTTATAGAAAGGTTTATCCCACCTCTCTCAAACCGATTACAATTTCATTCGGTTTGGGCATTTTTATTCCGATTGAGGTGTTTATATGGAGCATTTTCATTCGGATTGGACTTTTAAACCGATTACAATGCTCCATGTAAACGCACCTATTTATTATTATTATCAGTGTTGAAAACAGTTGTGTACAATTTTTTTTCAGGATTATTTGATGAACAGAAAGGTCAAAAGAACAACATTTATCTGAAATAGAAAGCTTTTGTAACATTATAAATGTCTTTACTGTCACTTTTGATCAATTTAATGCATATTTGCTGAATAAAATTATAAAAAGAAAAAAACTCTTACTGACCCCAAACTTTTGAACGGTAGTGATAATGTTACAAAAGCTTTCTATTTCGGATAAATGCTGTTCTTTTAAACTTTCTATTCATCAAATAATTCTGAAAAGAAACTGTTTTCAACATTGATAATAATAATAAATGTTTCTTGAGCATATTAGATGATTTCTGAAGGATCATGTGACCCTGAAGACTGGATGCTGAAAATTCAGCTTTGATCACAGGAATAAATTGCATTTTAAAATACATTCAAATTATTTTAAATTGTAAAAATATTTCACAATATTACTGTTTTTGCTGTATATTGGATCAAATAAATGAAGCCTTGGTGAGCAGAAGAGACTTCTTTTAAAAACATTAAAAAATCGTACCGTTCAAAAACTTTTGACCGGTAGTGTATTTAAACATATTTTACATAATATTTTACCTTTTTTATGTTGTTTTAAAATGTCAGCAATTTTATGTACCTCTAATTTGCCAGTGTACATTTTGTGATACAAAATGTGTTTCTCTTTTTGAAGTGAAATGTGTTCAAACAGTCATATTGGCAGCTTTTTCTCTAAAAAGACAACAGAACCAAAGAATCTGTCTCACAGAGAAGCATATCAAGGGCAGGTTTGTCCTCCTTCGCTTGGCCTCTTTTTAAGAAAAGTATGATTCATTACTAACATTATTCACAAGCTATGCCTTTTTATATATGCACTCACAAGCTGGCTTTTCATCAGTAATGGCCTCACACTGCAGATAGACTCTGCTGTCCTGCCTGCGTTAGCGCTGACGTGTGACAGGCCTCATAAAGCCCCGTATAAATCAGTTCAGAAGCCAGAAATGACTGCAGCTCAGCCAGGAAGATCCCCTCAGTCTCACCGTTATTGTCCCCTGTGGGCCTCCATCTCATAAGCCACTAACCTGTCACATCACAGGCAGCTCTGTGAGCCACACAGATAAGCAGATGAGATGAGCCAGAGCTTTGATCAAAACTCAGCCGTATATCGCTGCTCATATTCTGGGTGAGTTTTTGTCAGGGACTGAAAAATATATATATATAAATGTACTTTTCCGATTGTCCTTTCTACCCAAAGGGTTCTCATTCGTGAGCTGAAGCGCCTGGAAAATATCAGCCAATCCCCTTTCACCTCTCATATCACCAGCAGTCTACAAGGACTGTCCACTATCTATGCTTACGGCAGGGGTGCTGACTTCATACACAGGTAATATTCAGACAACAAAATGCCCTCCATGACTTTGCAGAACTTTTCACTGAAGCGCTGAAGTTATGCTGGGGAAACTTTACTTGAGGTCTGTATGTACCGTGAACCCAGAAAATATTCACAAAGTTCAAAAAATAGATATAATACTGAAGCCACGCTCTCAAATGTCATTGCAGTAGATAATAATGAAAAATAGCAAACCTAGTGCCATTTATTTTAAAGAAAGATGACGCATGCACACTTTTCAAGAAAAATATTTTATATTATATTTAATACAAAACATTTCTATTTCAAATAAATGCTGTTCTTTTGAACTTTCTATTCATTAACCGCTTCCACTTTGGGGCATATTTTGGATTTCCGCCTGAATTTGACATACTCAGTTTTAAAGGGGTGGTTGATTATGATTTCACTTTTTTAACTTTAGTTAGTGTGTAATGTTGCTGTTTGAGCATAAACAACATCTGCAAAGTTACGACGCTCAAAGTTCAATGCAAAGGGAGATATTTTCTGTTTAAGGACTACAACAAACGGCTGGTAGGGACTACAACGAGCTTCTTCCCGAGTTAGCGACATCACTAACCCTAAAATTTACATAAACCCCGCCCCTGAAAACATGCAACAAAGGGAGTGAGGCCATGTTGGGCTGCTTTAGAGAAGAGGAAGAGTTGTTATAGTAGAGTGTTGTTCATTTTACACCGGACTGCTTCACAAACGAGGGTCAATTCAACGCTGGATTTGCACAAAAGATTAACATGACGGCACATGCTAGTCGATGAGTTGAATCAACTCCACAGCAACTACATAAATTTATCCACTAACCATTCAGAAACGTCCTAAAAGTTGTAACTTCATCCTGAGTCTCTCCATCAGTGTCCGACTCCGGTTTGAACAATGTAAGGCTGAACACACAATCCTAACAATCCTCATTTTGGCTGCGTGAGATTCTCCAGCTTTGTTGTTGTTGAGCAACCGAAGCGTGAGCTGTTCCTCTTCTGGAAAGGGGGCCGGGAGCAGCAGCTCATTTGCATTTAAAGGGACACACACAAAAATGGCGTGTTTTTGCTCACACCCAAATAGGGGCAAATATGACAAGCTATAATAATGTGGGGTATTTTGAGCTGAAACTTCACAGACACATTCTGGAGACACCAGAGTCTTATATTACATCTTGTAAAAGGGGCAACTTCTTTCAAAAACATTAAAATCTGACCACAGACTTTGTATGTGTATATATAAGATTCAAATTATGTTATGAATAAAATTACAAAATGAGGATTTTGGCTGAATATCTGTTCTCTTCCACCAGGAATCAAGCCCTGCTTGACACAAACCAAGCGTGTCACTATCTGTTCAGCTGTGCTATGCGTTGGCTGGCTGTGCGTCTGGATCTTATCAGTATTTCTCTCATCACCACTATAGCCCTCCTCATCGTCTTCATGCACGGCCACATTCCCCCAGCCTACGCGGGCCTGGCCATCTCCTACGCCGTACAGGTGCGCTGCTCTCACATCTGAGTGGGGGATGAGTTGAACAGGAAGCTTGTAGGGCAGGACCGTTACTTAACATTGCTTGCTTTTGCTCCTAATTGTTATTCATTGTCCATTTTCTTTCCCTTCCCATATCCAGCTGACTGGCCTGTTTCAGTTCACCGTGAGGCTCCTTTCTGAAACCGAAGCCCGATTTACATCAGTGGAGCGGATCAATCATTACATAAAGGTAGAAGCATCTGTGACACATGCGTGCTGGTTGTGTCAATGTCAAATAGAAAGGGACAGACCGTTTGTTATTCAATTGACAGCGCACCCAAGACAACAGCTCTCAGCGGTCAGTGCGCTGCATAGTAAGCCTGCTATATCCCGCTCAGCGGGCTTCATGGGATGCGTTAATTGCCAGTCAGAACATCATAGCATATGACACAGCTTGTTTCAGGAGGCTCTTATCAAAGCAGAACAGTACAGCTGTCTTAGCTGCCGCCCAAGTGGCGGAGAGCATTTTACAGTGATTAATGAAGCCAATAACTCAGTTTTGCTGAGTTCTGAAGCACAAAGTATGATCATTATGTCATTTATTTACTCAGAACCTGGAAAGCGAAGGTCCTCGACAGATCACCGGATCCTCCGCTTCCGCTTCCAGCTGGCCGGCGAACGGACGAATCACCTTCCAGAATGTAGAAATGCGATATCGGGATGGTCTTCCTCTGGTTCTGAAGAATATCTCCTTTAGTGTTCTTCCAGAGGAGACCGTTGGGATAGTTGGCAGAACGGGCTCAGGTACACTTGTCTACTTGACTTTTTTTATCCTAGCAGATGTTGTTTGTGTTCATCTGTACTGCAGGTCATATTAATGGTGGAGGAAATAGATTGTGACACAGGTTGGTTGTTTCTTTAGGGAAATCTTCACTGGGCGTCGCACTCTTCAGACTAGCGGAGCTCAGCTGTGGATCAATCTCCATTGATGATGTCAACATCGCTCACATTGGTCTGGAGGACTTGAGGAGCAAGCTGTCAGTCATCCCCCAAGAGCCGGTTCTTTTCATTGGTACTGTCAGGTACGTTCCACGTCACTTTACCAAGACTAGCCATGTGCTATCAGCTCCTGAAGTCAAAATGATGCAGTTCACTTCTGTAATGTGATGTATAGTACTTCAATGTGAAAGTTTATCCATCTGGAATTAATCAGATTGTGAAAAAATGGCCATTGCATACCAGAATGGAGGGCCAAAACAAAGTGACCCGTAAATGTGACCTGTGTTGAAAAAATTAGTTGGAATGCGCATGGGTTAATTTCGAGCTACAGGCAAAACAAGTGAAAAATCTTGTCAATTTTGGTCAAAATTGAGGTTTTCACAAAAATGAGTTCATTAAGCCCTTGTCTAGCGATCCCAATGCTCCAAATAGCAATAAACATGCAAATAAAGTATCTTTATTTGCATGTTTTCTGAGGAGTACTTTTCCTTTGACCATGAAAAATGCTGTTTTTCTCGACGACTGGCGCTTCCCTCAGCACAAGTTTGGTATCGTTTTAAAGCACAGCATTCTAACTTTGTGAATATTCATAGTGAATTCTTGAGTCTGAACCAATGAAATGTGATTTTCAAACTCATGCTGATGTAAACAAAACGATCTTACTCGCGCTGACTGACAGATCCGAAGCGTGTGCACAAAGACGCCTCAGACAGCACACGATCCTGATATACTCATATACACAGAATTACAGTATTTCAAAAAATCTGTCTTGGCGAGTATTCATGTAAACATTATCTGTTATGTCTTAAGTGAACATTTGGTTAACTGTTGGGGAAAAACATCTGATGTGTAACATTATATCAGATCCGTGTGATACAGTAGCTCTCAATATATAGGCTGTCTGTTTCATTAATGTTAATCAAACAATTGTGGGATCATGGAAAAAAGTTGAATATATATATATTTCCTATAGATATGGGGTTTGACTTGGTTTGTGTCAAATTTGGTGGTATTACTAGGGATTTTAAGGTATGGTGATTTTGTTTTGGATCCTTCAGAAAACTTTAACTCGATTTTTCTCAAAATTGACTTCAAACAGGTGTAGCTCAGTCTTTTTTTGTTGTATTCCAACCAATCATACATCATTTTGAAGGTTTTTTAATAGAGAATATCAATAACTCTTTTTTGATAATTTGCTCAATGCGACTCATTTTGCCAGCACGGGTCACAAATTTTGATGAAACATTGCAAAGATTTTGTTTCTTTGGAATAACACACACTTGATGAATCGTGTGCGGTTAAGGCCCGTTCACACCAAGAAAGATAACTATATTTGCATCCACACCAACGAATGATAACAACGCCTAGTCTTTTTCACCACAACTTCAAAGGAAGCACGACAATGTTGTCGAAACTAGCGCTGGATACCTGAGGTAATTTTATGTTACACTGTTTGCTAGTCTGGCATATCGATCTCACCATTAATACTTCTCACCATTTATTGCGAGGGTATGAGCGATTGTTTTCTATATATCCATTTTCTTTAAAGTATCTTTGAAAAGGAGGTTTGACTTGTCAAACAGTGGTGGCTTTTTCTGGACCTCGGCAATTAACTTCTCCGCAATGTCGTCCGCCATTTTAAATGTGCTAGCCCTTAAATTAGAATGGATTCTGATTGGCTGTCAGTGTTTTATTGTTGAACAGCTGGAAAAAATCGTTCTGAAAGTGATCCCAAATATATTGTTTCTCTATATCGTTATCATTACAGTGCTATTCTTTTATATTCAGAACGATTTTTAGAACTATATATTTATAGTTATCTTTATAGTTATCTTTCTTGGTGTGAACGGGCCTTAAGACTAGGGTCAGTTTATGTTGACTATGTGGACTAAGTTGCTTATCTCAACAACAGATCAAATCTGGATCCTTGGGATCAATATACAGATGCACAGATCTGGGAAGCACTGGAGAAAACGCACATTAAGGACATGGTGAGTAAGAGCAGGAGATTTTGGAATGATTTTCCAAAGGCAAATGACTTTGAGTAGCTGTGGTTTAAAGGCTGTGATGTGTTGATTTGGTTTCAGGTTAGCGGGTTGACTAATTCACTGCATTCAGAGGTGATGGATAATGGAGAGAACTTCTCAGTGGGAGAGAGACAACTACTGTGTGTGGCCAGAGCTCTTCTAAGACACAGCAAGGTAAATGTTTAGATCAGAAACGCTCTTGAACGCTGCTTCTCAGCTCTGCTCTTTAAAGGATTAGTTCATTTCAGAATTACAATTTCCTGATCATTTACTCACCTCCATGTCATCCGAGATGTTTATGTCTTTCTTTCTTCAGTCGAAAAGAAATTAAGTTTGTTTTTGAGGAAAACATTCCAGGATTTTTCTCCATATAGTGGACTTCACTGGGGTTCAACGGGTTGAAGGTCCAAATGCAGCTTCAAAGAGCTCTACACGATCCCAGACGAGGAATAAGAGTCTTATCTAGAGAAACAATCGGTCATTTTCTAAAAAAAAAAAAAAAAACGACATGAGGTTTGAGTAAATGATGACAGAAGATGTTAAAGAATTGTTTTAAGAGCTTTTCTCCTTTAAAAGGGTTGATGTTTTTCCTGGTGTGTGTGGATTAAAGTTGTTCAGTCGGTTCACAGTTTATCATCCAGTTATGTTAGGTTGCCTATGTTCATTTAGTCGCACACTTTTAATGAAGTTTTGTTACAAATATCATGGACGACCATAGTTACAATTTTAAAACCCCAACTCTATTTAATTATATGGTTAGTTGCAGTATATTATTTGCATCATTGTTTTTCTCCTGCTGTTGAGAAGCACTGATCTAAAATTCTGGTGAATCTCAGCTGTTGAAAAATGGCTAAACACTGCCACCACATGGCAGATAGTGAATGACTATTGCAAGTATAAAATTGTATCCAATCTTTTCTTTTTGTTTTTTTAAACTTGCTGATAATGTAAACCTGGGAAGCTTTGCACAAAATGTGCAGTGATACCAGAAAGGGACATGACGTAACTGTCTGTACAGAACAGTTCATATGAAGCAAACGTCCCCACAGGAATTACATCTGTGACATACGAGCAGTTTGTTCACTTAGATAAATAATGCTCTTCAGGGACAATTTATAGCAGTGGTTATCAACCTTTTTGACTCCAAGGCCACAACAATATTAGAAGAAACAAAACTTATTTTAATCTATGAGTTCTTGTTTCTGTAAATTATAATAAGTCACTAAAAAAATTATAATTAACCAATGAATTTGGACTCACAGTTGTTCGTGATTTAATGGATGAGGATTCAGCATAATGTTTTTAAAAATATTTTCACTCAACATTTCTCTTGTAAGTATGCGAGTGACCCCTGGTTGAGAACCACTGATTTATACAACTTCATTTAAATAATAAACATATTTTAACGGAATTATTTGTGTATGTTCTTGAACAAAAATGAAAGACTATTGGTTAAATTAATAGACCATTTAGGTGTTTGCAAACAGCGATGGCGTTTTCGTGGGCGGAGCCAAATTGGTGGCAGAAAATGACAGTTCTGCAGTAGCAGGGCCCTATTTTAACGACCTAAGCACATGGTCTGAAGCGCATGGTGCAGGTGCACTTAGGGCGTGTCCAAATTCTCTTTTGCTAGTTTAATGACGGGAAAAATGGTCGGCGCCCCAGGCGCATGGTCCAAAAGGGTTGTACCTAGTCTCTTAATGAGTCATGGGTGTGTTTTGGGCGTAACGTGCAATAAACCAATCAGAGTCTCATCTCCAATTCCCTTTAAAAGCCAGTTGCGCTCGCACCATAGTGGATTCGCTGTTTACATGGTGGAATATAGACACCCTCAACCTGACAAGTCAGTTTAAATACATGTGTGTATTGTCACGATTGGTCAAATAATTAGCCAATTTCATTCGTCATTACTGCAAACAGGTCATTCTGATACATGCAATGACTATCCATTATGACATCTTTATGTACACAATAATAATCTTTTGCACTGTAATCCTTTTATTTTTAACATTTTACATGTTTGTGTGCTGCTGTGCGTCCCTGTGTGTGTAACAAGCGTGTTGTGCACCTGCCTATAGGAGCATATTACTAACACGCCCTTTAAATAACAATAATTTGACTTTAGAGCAGGTTTTTGTTGGGCAATGGCGCAGTCGTTTTCAGTTCCTCAAAATAGCAACACGCCAACAATGCACCTGAACACACCTTGTTTTCAGACCAGCACGCCCATGGGCGAACAGATGGGTGCGAGTGCATTTGCTATTTAAACAACGTGGTGCTGGACGTGGAAATGAAAACTGCATCAAGCTGAAACTAGCAAAAACACTTGCGTCGTGCCGGTGTCGCATTGCACCGGGTGTACGATAGGGCCCACAGTCTGTGAATACAAGTTAATTTCGAGTTTATATCTCACAATTGTAACTTTTTTTCTCTCAAATCCGAGCTTATATCTCACAATTCTTAGAAGGAAAAACAGAATTGTGAGATATACTCGTTATTCTGTCTTTTTTCCTCAGAATTGCGAGTTTATATCCCGCAACTCTGACTTTTTTTCCCTCAGAATTGATGTAAACGTCCGAACTGTGAGATATAAACACGCAAATGCAAGTCAGAATTGTGAGATAAAAATGTTATAGGCTATGTTTAAAAGTTATCTATGTAAAAATGTTATAGGTTTAAATATTATTTCATGCTTTAACTATGTCCCTTATGAACTGCGTATGTGAATATTATGACTTACTGTTTACATCAAATTCCTGCTTTAATAGTAGACTAATCATTGCAGGTTTCATCAGTCCAGTCTGTGACTTGCAACATAAACACTACAAAGCGTGTCTTCAACGACGGTATTCTATAAAAATGAAGACTATATTTTTTTGCATTCCGATTCTGACATCCAAAAGCCCCATAAAAAAACGTTACCGCTGTTTTTCTGCCACCACTATGCGCGCACAGCTGCGAATGACGTAACTGTGACGTCTGCTCCCAAATGGTCTACATGTCCTGCCCAAGCTTCCTGTTTCAATTAGACATATGGAAAGAAAACTGTACATTATGTGCTTATCTAACCATTTCATGGTGTGTTGAAATGAAAAAGAAAAGAGAAACAATTGTCTATTAAAAATATTTTGATTATATACAGAACTTGTGCTGTATGTGATCTTGTGATGTGTTTCAGATCCTACTCTTAGATGAGGCAACAGCTGCTATTGACACAGAGACAGACCGCCTCATACAGGACACGATTCGCACCTCTTTCAGCGGCTGCACCACTCTAGTGATTGCCCATCGTCTCAATACTGTGCTGAACTGTGACAGGATCATGGTCCTGGACCAGGGGCAGGTGGGTCTCCACTTTCATCTGCTATAATGATAGAGTGATAATCATACAGTGACCCCAAAGGTACAGTATTTGGAGAGTTTTAATCGTCAAGTGTTGGTAGAACTTGTTCATAGTTAAAGGATTAGTTCACTTCAGAATTAACATTTCCTGATAATTTACTCACCCCCATGTCATCCAAGATGTTTATGTCTTTCTTTCTTCAGTCGAAAAGAAATTAAGGTTTTTGAGGAAAACATTCCAGGATTTTTCTCCATATAGTGGACTTCACTGGGGTTCAACAGGTTGAAGGTCCAAATGTCAGTTTCAGTGCAGCTTCAAAGAGCTCTACACGATCCCAGACGAGGAATAAGAGTCTTATCTAGAAAAATGATCGGTCATTTTCTAAAAAAAAATAAAAATGTATATACTTTTTAACCACAAATGCTTGTCTTGCACTGCTCTGCGATGCGCCACGCATTACGCAATCACATTGGAAAGGTCACGCGTGGCGGCGGAAGTAGCAAGCAACTGTTTACAAACCGAATGTTCAAAGACTAAGTCAAACGGCCAAAAAGGTAAAACAACGATGTCGGACGATTTTGAAGTTGGAGGAGAAAATGAGATGGAGTTTTTCGCCCTACCGCGGTGCTTACTGCGGGCCTACGTCACGCGTGACCTTTCAAACGTGATTACGTAATGCGTGGCACATCGCAGAGCAGTGCAAGACAAGCATTTGTGGTTAAAAAGTATATACATTTTTAATTTTTTAGAAAATGATCGATGGTTTCTCTAGATAAGACCCTTATTCCTCGTCTGGGATCATGTAGAGCTCTTTGAAGCTGCACTGAAACTGACATTTGGACCTTCAACCCGTTGAACCCCAGTGAAGTCCACTATATGGAGAAAAATCCTGGATTGTTTTCCTTAATTTCTTTTCGACTGAAGAAAGAAAGACATGAACATCTTGGATGACATGGGGGTGAGTAAATTATTTTTCTGCGCAGCATTTTATAAATGAGGCTCCAAAGGTTCAATCTTCAGTCTCAAATTAGATAAATGTGTTAAAAAAGCATAATGGTGTTAAACTTTTAATATACAGAGATAGAAAGTGGTCAAAAAACATTAACATATGCAATTAAATGTTTAACAGTGTTATGTTTTAAAAGTGTTTATCTGATGGATTCTCTTTACATGTAGAATAACTGACTCAGAACAGTAAAGTTAGTTTTAAGAAAAGCTTAATGTGTCATTTGAACTTAGTTTGAACTTATTTTGCCAAGATATATAGGCTACATTATGGACTATATACAGTAAATATAGACAAAGTTATGTTTATGTAACATCTTTTCATCTTTGAAATAGATTTTGGAGTTTGACACCCCTTCAAACTTGCTGGCCAATGAAAACTCATGTTTTCGCGCCATGATGGAGGCAGCAGAAGAAACACTCACCCGTAAGAACTAAGCGGGCACTGAACACACGGCGGACGCTCTTCTCAACACCTTCAGAGGGACGACTGGCCCTCCACCCTGCTGAGAATATTTATACCAGATGCAGATTAAAAATCCTTGAAGCTGCTGAAACTGAGATTTTCCATTTATTCTTTATACTTTAAGATAATGATAACGTTGTTGTTGCACACTGAGAGATTTTGAGTTCGTACACTATATGATGTCCTGAAGAAGAGCTTTCCAATGGACGCATTCATGCTGATGGCACTTTATTTGTGTTCATGTCTGAATAATCCTGACTAGTCAGTCCGAACAAGTGTTGATTGAGTGCTTTTCTCATACTGGACTTTCTTCTGCCTGTGTTTGGCAGAAGTTAATTTTGCACACTGATAAATGTCATTTATTCTTTTGTCTTTCTTTTTCATCTATTTGCTGTAATTCTTGTTGGGCTCTATAAAAGTATGCAAGATATGTACTGAACATAAGGTAACCTGTTAATTTGTCTTATCTGACATCTTCATGCATATGAATCCAACCAGAGATGACATTCAGATCAGTCACATATCAATCAATCATTCCAGAAATCAGCACAAAAAGAGAAACGTGTTTTATTTTCATTATGCTTATTTTTTTATTATTATTATTTGCTCGTGCTGTTGTCGTTACTCATACTGTGTAAGTTATGTGCCTCTGCTGTTATATATTTGGCAGATATCTGTCAAAAGCATTGTGCAATTAGTGTTTTAGAGAAGAAAATGTGCAATGTGAACTCTTATAATAATTCATTAAGACACTGCTATTTTTATTTGCATTCTAAGTGCATATTTCTGTGCAATCTTTCATCTTTTTTTCTTTTTAAATCCAAAATATCTCGTATATTCTTGAGGAGTGCCTGTACTTCTTCATATCAAGACTACATTACATGATCTCTTCAGGAATGAATGACAGTTGTTTGTATTTTCAAAAGCTGAAAATTGCACATTTAGATACCTGAATTATGCAGGAATTTGGGTCTATAGGCCTTTGGGTGTATTTTTGTGTTTTTAAATGAACTTTTATGCCACACCGTGCAGTATCTGTTTAGATATTCCTCTTGGAAATATCAAGATAAAGAGAAATCAGTTCACAAGCTTAGATATGCTTATCATTAAGACGAGTTGCCTTGTTCTTTAAGATCCAGAGATTATAGTTTTGTGGTTGTTGAACACTTGTTTTATGGTTGTTATAAAAATGTTTTATTGAATAAAAGTATATTTATACATTTAACTGCTTTGTGTGTGTGTGTGTAACCTTTGCCAGAGTTGAAGGATAAAGATTATTTTTTAAATTTCATGTAATTTTTAATTTAATTTTTAAGACTTTTCCTTAAAATATGACACTCTATAAAGACAAACGTTATATAAACATTGTATATTAATGATTTTATGGTTCTCACTTTGGACTTTTATCATCCTAAACAGTATAAATGTGAATGCATTTTCATTTGCCTATTATAGTCACTCATCAAAAACACAACACGAAACAAAATAATCACAACGACGCTGCAGAATCTCTTGATAGAACAAATAAAGTCTTTTTAATTAAATCTTATTTTGTTCTGGAGGGACTTTTATGTTGTCTTGTGTTTTCCCATCACTCCCGTCGGAGCGGAAGCATCGGTGAAGCTGCGGAGCTCTAGCCGCTACAGCAGCGCTCAGGATCGGCCACACACCGGGCTGACATGCCGCGGGGATGATGGCTGCCTTCGGCATTTTAAGCTACGAACACAGGCCTCTTAAACGGCCCAGACTCGGTCCTCCGGACGTCTATCCACAGGACCCGAAGCAAAAGGAGGTTAGGCGACTTTCCCTCTTCCTCAGTAGCCAAATTTAACGTTTAAACGGTGAATTAAAGAGTGTTTTTCAGCGGTGTTGAGACGAGGCCCTGCCGTCAGCAAACGGCCAATAACAATGAACCGAACGGCTCGACTATCTGAACAGAAAAAAAACATCATTTATTGCCTCAAATGATTTCGGTCTTCATCTTTGGTTGTTGTTACAGATGATTAAAGAGACAAAATGGTCATTTTATTGGTGAAACTCAGCTTTAAAAATGACGTGAGGATCTATATTTATCGAGCTTCTTATTTAAAGCCACTTTCATCGTCGCGGTGCCATTTAAAAAGCGCGTCATATGAAATATATGAATGTTATTAATCATTATCTTGTGTTTTTCTAATAATTAAATAAGGATTTGCAATCAATAAGCCTTTATTTAAGATGTAAACAATCCCAATAGCCTGTTTGTACTGTCGGTTTATGTTTGTTGACAACTGCTCGTTGATTGAAGTGTTTATGGATGCGTTTTAAAACCTAACGAGCTGTCTAGCTAGGCAACATTTGTAGGTATCATTGGTTAGTTCAGCATTTTGTATATTAATGATTATGCTTGAAAACCGATGTACGTGCCTGTGATGCCTAAAATGCTGTCCATGACACAACCATTATATCACAAACGCATTAAGACTATGTTGTCAGCTAGAAGATTGAAACAAAAGGGGGCGAAAAATATTTAATATATATATATATATATATATATATATATAAAATCACATTATATGGAGTGCATCATAAGTCTTATTTTTCAGCATTGCATGTGATCTCTTATACTTGTGCCTGCAGATTTTTCAGTCTGAATTCAGTTTTGAATTTTGATCACTCATTAGGATGGAGGACTGATTAACTGGCGCTTGATTAACTCTCCTGCACACTGTAATGAGAATGAAATATGCATGTAGAAACCGAAACCATCACTCTCTCGTTGTTTAGGATGAGTTAACAGCATTGAACGTCAAACAAGGATTTAACAACCAGCCAGCTGTTTCAGGTGATGAACATGGCAGCGCTAAAAATGTCAATTTCAACCCTTCAAAGGTAAGATTATCAATTTGCATGCATGGATTTTATTAGTCAAATCCTCATTCATTTCAACTGGCGATTCCTGTTTCCTTCTGCTTCTCAGATCAGCTCAAACTTCAGCAGCATCATTGCAGAGAAGTTACGCTGTAACACATTTCCAGACACTGGGAAGAGGAAGCCGCAGGTTAACCAGAAGGATAATTTCTGGCTCGTCACAGCGAGGTCACAGAGCTCCATTAATAATTGGTTCACGGACTTGGCCGGGACCAAACCCCTTACTCAGCTTGCTAAAAAGGTTCGCTTTTACCATGTTCCTTTTTCTAGATCACTAACATGTAAACAGCACACAAACCTCTGAGCGTTTCACAGGAGGAGGTCAAATGCTCTCTTATCTTGAGTTTTGCATTAGTCTAATTGCTGTGTGTGTGTGGGCACACTAGGTTCCCATCTTTAGCAAGAAAGAGGAAGTGTTTGGCTACCTTGCCAAGTACTCTGTGCCGGTGATGCGATCTGCTTGGATGATTAAAATGACGTGTGCGTATCACGCTGCCATAACTGAAACCAAGGTGAAGAAGAGGCACGTCATTGACCCCTGCATAGGTTAGTGCATCATCACATAGTAATTTGGCTCTGTCAAGCATGCAGCGCTGTCCTCGTTTAATTCTCGTAAGGAGATAAAATGTCCTCTGTTGTTGCGATGTGTAATTGGGCGTTGTTCTGCAATGCCTCACTGGTTTTGTCTGGCTTCTGTAGAATGGACTCAGATAATTACTAAATACCTGTGGGAGCAGCTGCAGAAGGTGGCAGAGTTTTACAGACAGTCTCCCAGCCAGGGCTGCGGGTCTCCTCTGCCCGGTCCTCCTGCCGAGGTGGAAACTGCAATGAAACAGTGGGAATACAACGAGAAACTGGCCATGTTCATGTTTCAGGTAGGTGGGCCCATATTTAATAAAGGGGTTAGTTTACTCAAAAATGAAATTTCTATCATTAATTACTCACCCTCATATCGTTCCACACCCGTAAGACCTTCGTTCATCTTCAGAACACAAATTAAGATGTTTTTAATGAAATCCGTAAGCTTTCTGGCCTCTGAAAGACTGCGACGTTATTGCCACTTTCAAGGCTCAGAAAGGTAGTAAAGACCGTTAAAATAGTCCATGTGACTACAGTGGTTCAACCTTAATGTTATGAAGCGATGAAAATACATTTTGTGTGCTAAATATTGAATAAAGTCATTATTTTTGTTTTGTATTATGTAGTCACATGGACTATTTTAACAATGTCTTTACTACCTTTCTGGGCCTTGAATTTGGTAATTACGTTGCTTTCTCTTTGGGATCAGAAAGCTCTCGGATTTCATCAAAAATATATTAAATTTGTGTTGTGAAGATGAACGAAAGTCTTATGAGTTTGGAACGACATGAGGGTGAGTAATAAATGACAGAAATTTCATTTTTGGGTGAACTAACCTATTAAAGTCAGCATGAAACGTCTGTTGCGCTAATCTTTTCACACTTCTGAGTGAAACTGCTTCTCGAACAAGAACAAATGTAGGGCGGGGCTTGATTTTGTCCATGTGGAATTGATTGGATGGTTGTGGCTTGCTATTGGTGGATCTCATGTGAGTGACAGGATGTCCCGCCCTCACGCCAGTAAACACGTCATCAGAGAAGAGAAGACTCTGCAAGAGGGAGGGGAAGTTATTTTTCATTAAAGATTACAAGGACTAGGGATGTAACGATTCACTCAACTCGCAATGCGATACGATTCACGATACGATTTTTTTTAAGACAAATTATAAATGTAAAAGTGTTCTTTTATTATTTCTTAGACAAAATGCTGCATATTTCTTTGTGAAATTGAAATATCTTGGGTCAAATAACGAAACTAAATTTAATTTTTAGAACTAATCCCAAAAAAGTCCTTGGGAGGAGGTTTGTTTTGGCTCAGCTCCTGCTGTGTCTGTCAGCTCAAGAGGCTAACATATTAACTAACAATGAGCAATACATTTGCTGCAGTATTTATTAATCTTTGCTTAATGTTAGTTAATAAAAATAACTAATAAATGGTAGTGTATATGTGATGGCTATATATGTGCTGATTGTTGTTGAATAGAGCAAAAATATTTGATGTAAAATTACTCATGTCGTGATATTGGTCATACTGCCCACCACTACCATTTATAATTCATTTGGCAATTTTTTTGTTTTTGTGGATGGGATTATTTATTGTGTGCATGTGTGATAGGATGGCATGTTAGACAGACATGAGTTTCTCACCTGGGTACTGGAGTGTTTCGAGAAGATCAGACCTGGAGAGGACGAGCTTCTGCGACTGCTGCTGCCGCTCCTGTTACAGGTCAGTTAATGCAGCATGACGAGTCGTGACTTCTGACACAAAGCGCTCTCACTGCTCATATCCAGGCCTGCATGCTGTGGAACAGCCATCTTAAGTTCTGCACATTCCCTGTCCCTATGCATTTGAATTGATTTCACATTTTGACTAATTTAATTATCCTTTCAGCTACCAATAAGAAGTTTATTGGTTTATTTTGGCATTTGATATGTTTGTTATTAGGGCTGGACGATATAATCGATGTGATTATTTTGTTTGTTTGGTTTTTGTTCACTGACAATGTTTGTACTGCAAATATGCTTGACTATTAAAGGTGGGTTATTTTTTCCTATTGAAAGAGTGCTCTGACATAACAGCTCACTTTCAGCAGTTATATTATCTATGGTTCTAACATTTCTTACAGATTTCTGCTTGTTGTAAATCAGATACATAGAAATTGGCACAGTACCAGCCTCAGTACATTTATTTGAATGCATTAATGAGAGCGATTGTGTGTGAATTAGTCATACCGTCTCTCTATTAATTGTGAAGCTGTGGGTTGTAAGTAGTTACTTCAAAAGAAGAAAAATATACTATAACGTTTGAGTTTCTAAGCTACTTTAGTGATAAATCACAGGACAGCGTTGACAATGAGTTTCTGCGCTCCTCTTTGTGCACGCGATCTTCATGTGATGATCTTGAGTGGTGTAAAATCACTTGAATGTTCAAACTGGCAAGCCTTTAAACATACAATTGACAAACTTTGTGATCTCACTTCGGGGTTTGCTCGCTGTGTGTGTTGACTCTGCGTTTGAGTTTGCCTCTGTTGTTTCCATGCCGCTGACTGGACGGGGCAGAGTCATGTGACTACACACGCGCTAGTATGTTATTAAGGGGAAAATATTAACAGAATTAAAAAACTGAAATAACCGACATGGGAAAAGAGTTTCTGAATTTCAGTTTCGATTACTTTTTTCGATTACCGATTAATTGTCCAGCCCTATTTGTTATTGTACATTGATATAATATTATAGTTTTTGTTTGTTTTTTTCAAATGTTATATTTTTATAAATGTTTAACTTTTTTTTTTTTTTTTTTTTTTTTTTTTAATAAAAATGTCTATATAGTTTTTAAATTTTGGTTTTAGTTTATTTTAGTACTTCAACTTAAACTACAACAAAAAGTGAAAGATATTGCCCTGGCAACTAGCTGAAATAAAATAAGTTTAGTGTTTTTATATTTTATTTTCAGTTAATGTTTATTTCAAGTAATAAAATTTGTGTTTTTTTTTGTTTTGTTTTGTTTTAGTTATCGATAATAACTCTGATTGGACTCCAGTGGTTGTAATTCCTTGAGGAAATTTTCTATAAAATCTATAAAAATAGTCATTCCAAATTCAGTTTTAGAGTTTATATCAAAGACAGATTTTATAGGGTTTTAATTTCATTGCATTTTAACCAAATTTTAACCCATTTTACTTTCAGCTCATTTAACACAATTTACCATATTTCAATTAATTCCACTAAAATTCTGCTAATTTTTTTCTCCTAAAATAAATTCAAAGAACCCATAAAAGATTCTTGATGTGGTCATTTTCTGAATGGAGTGCGATTATTTTGACCTTTTGTCATTATTTCATTCAGTACTCGGGGGAGTTTGTGCAGTCAGCCTATTTATCAAGACGACTGGCGTATTTCTGCACACGCCGACTCAATTTGCTGCTGAGTGATGGCAGTCTCGGCCCAGGCCCAGGCGGGCACCCTGCCCACGGCATTTCAGCACAGCAAGGAAACGCTCTGCCCCCTACCCCCACCTCCCAGCCTGCAGGGGGCAACCAGCCCCAGACCCCTTTCACAGACTTCTACATCTGCTCCCAGCACAGGCCCGTGGTGTTTGGACTCAGCTGCATGTTGCAGGTACTGTCATATATGTAATATTCCAGCTGCATTTCTCTGATTCTTGTCTTTCAGGTTTTTTTGACGTCAGTTTCGTATTATTTGTCCCTCTGTAGAGTATCGTGTTGTGTTGCCCCAGCGCTCTGGTCTGGCACTACTCTCTGACAGATAGCCGTAATAAAACCGGCTCCCCGTTAGACCTCTTGCCAATCGCCCCCTCTAACCTGCCCATGCCGGGGGGCACCAGCACCTTTAACCAGCAGGTTTGATTTCAGTACATGATCTGATCCTCTGGCACTTCATCAGGTGTGTTTGTCTAAAGGAATGTGATGTTTCTCAGGTTCGGGCCAAGGTGAGGGAGATTGAAGAGCAGATCAAAGAGAGAGGACAGGCTGTGGAGTTCCGCTGGTCTTTCGACAAGTGTCAGGAAACCACAGCAGGTGGGCGTGAATGAGGTCTTCAACTTCTCAGTATGGACAGGACTTATTTCGTTTTGGTACAGCCTGTAAAATATATATACGTGTCCTATAGGTTTCACCATTAGCCGGGTTCTGCATACATTGGAGGTTTTGGATAACCACAGCTTTGAGAAGTCTGACTTTAGCAATTCCCTGGATTCGCTGTATAACCGGATCTTTGGCTCGGGTCAGAGCAAAGATGGACACGAGGTAAAGACAACTGTGTTTTGATTTGTTTTTATGTGGTCCCACTGAACAAACTTCACTACAGTTCATAAATTGGGGTCAGTAAGAATGTTTTCCACTCAAAATATTGATGATAATCAGAAATGTTTCTTGAGCAGCAATTCAGCATATTAGAATGATTTCTGAAGGATCATGTGACACTGAAGACTGGAGTAATGATGCTGAAAATACAGCGTTGATAACAGGAATAAATGACTTTTTAAAATATATTAAAAAAGAAAACAGTTATTTTAAATTGTAATAATATTTAACAGTTTTTTTTTTTTTGTTTTTTTTTGATCAAATAAATGCAGCTTTAGTGAGCATGTGAAACTTCTTCCAAAAACATTTAAAAAAAAAAAAAAAAAAATTACAGATCCAAAACCTTTGAACAGTAGTGTGACAGTAATGGATAGTTATTAATTGTAATCAAATATAATGATTATGATAATAAAGGCTGGCCCAGACTAAAAGATTTTTTAAATCTTATCAGATTTTCAAAATGTAAGAGACCACAAACATGACGATAAAAATGAAAAAAAAAAACATTGATTTAAGTTTTGTTCCTATAGTGTGTGAATTGCCACGATGTGACCAAGACCGCATTTACACTGCATGTTTCAAGTGACCCAATTCCAATTTATTTCCACTCCAGTGGCACAGATCGGATATGACCCATGAACGTGTAAGCAGGAAAAAAGCGCATGGATTCCGATATTCTCCGATCGGTTTCAGGCCTCATTCATATGTGGAAATAAATCTGATCGGATACGTGCATTTGCACCTTTTGAATCCACAAAATAAAATGCCAACAAACATGTCCCTGCCCTTGATATACAATCGCTGATGAACGCATTTGGTTTTAATTAGTAAAAAACTTATACGAGGGCGGATTTGAACCCAGAACCTCTGACATGCTTAACAAAAGTTCTACCACCTGACTATTATTCCTCTCGCACTCATCCAGCGGATCTGTGTACATAATCGCTGTCGTGAAGAATTTGTACTGTAAAATTATTTTGATGTAAGGATGAAACTATTGCATTAAAAATGTTTCTATGAATGTTTCATTGTACTATTGAAATTGATTTCTTGATATAATGCTATTTTTTTGTTAGTTTCGCCAAGTGTAGTGTAAATGCAGATATCGGATACGGGTCACTTTTAAAAGATGTAAGTGGGTCGTCAAATATATGGATAAAGTCAAAAAATCAGAACTGGCCATCAAGACCTGCAATGTAAATGTGGCCCAAGATGGCACACTAACAGATTCAATTCACAAACAACCAGAGTCTCGACTGTGAACACAGGAAATCTCGCAAAATCTCTTGTGTCAAACGTGACTTCAGAGTAAACAAACATGGCGGGCGATGGGCAAGAAGTAATGCCGATAATAGTATTTGGACTGCTTTTTACAGAAAACGTGATTTGGATGAAGTCATGTTATTCTTCCATCAGCTCACTTTCTGATTGGGTATCGTTTCGTTCCACATGACAATCTACAGAGTGTGTGCGCGTTTGTCCTCGGGGTTCCCCCAACACAACAGGATTTCTGATCATAAATACTCAACATGTTGGATATTCAATCACTCTTAACACACATCACACTACAGAAAAATCTGATTAGATAGTAGATCTGTAGAACTATTGTGTGAAGAAGAGTATTAGGCCCAAAATCGGCCCAATTATCTTGTAGTGTGTGACTGCCTTTAGATAGTTCACCATCTTTATTGTAATAATCTTGGTATTAATGTGTAAATACAATGTAATACTAATTATATGAGCTCAGTTTGATGTTTAACGTCATGTAATGTGCTGGTAACTGTAGATGAGTCCAGATGACGATGCGGTGGTGACCCTGCTGTGTGAGTGGGCTGTTTCCTGTAAAAGGTCAGGGCCGCACAGAGCCATGGTGGTGGCCAAACTCCTGGAGAAGAGACAGACGGAGATTGAGGCAGAGGTGCTGCTGGGAACCAAATACACTAAACATTATTTTACAATATAAAAATAGTTTCATAATGTCCAATTGCACAGTTCTGACAGTTTCTGTGTGTGTTTTTAGAGGTGTGGAGAGTCAGAGGTCGTAGATGAGAAAGGCTCTGTGTCATCAGGTTCTCTGTCTACTGCCACACTGCCTGTCTTCCAGGACGTCCTACTGCAGTTCCTGGACACTCAGGCCCCTGTGCTTAGTGAGTCAATATATCAGCGTCCATAGGGTTGTTTTTTAATGGCCTTAGGAATGAATTATACTTTTAAATGAAGTATAAATGAACTGAATCTTGGTCTCTGTGTGTCTGTGAAGCTGAGCCCGGGAACGAGAGCGAGCGAGTGGAGTTCTCTAATCTCGTGCTGCTCTTCTGTGAGCTCATCCGTCATGATGTCTTCTCACACAACATCTACATGTGCACCCTCATCTCCCGGGGTGACCTGGCCTCTGATTCCCATCTGCCCCGCCCACGTTCCCCCAGCGACGAGCCCTCTGACGAATCAGAGCGCAAAGACCAGGATGCGGGAAGCAGTGTTAAAATCGAGGCAAGTAGCTTATTTGTTTTTCAGTCAAAGTGTAATAGAATTGGTTGCATTTAATCTTACTTTTTTTTAATTTTAGGATACTGGTATGTCAGAGTCAATGGAGATGGATCATAACTCGAGCGCTAACTTTGATGAGGTTGTAGAGTGTTTCTCTATACATGACTGTTTTGTAATAGTGATGGTACCTGATGTTTGCTAACCAAAGTCAATTATTAAATGCATCATTGTCTGAACCTTCAGCAGATGTTCTCTCCTCCAATGCACTGTGAGTCAAAGGGAAGCCCTTCCCCAGAGAAACCTGCATCAGAGCAGGAGAGCAAAAACACTGCCAAGGATAAGGGCATGGACCCGGCCTTCCCTCTGGTTTACGAGCAGCCTCGCCACATACAGTACGCCACCCACTTCCCCATTCCTCAGGTGAGCATGCACATATGTGAAATAAATGCTAAAACAAGAATGAAATAGTCATTTTTTAGTTATTCCCACAGATTTTGTTCTCGCACCCAAAGTGCGCACACATAAAGCCGCGTCTCAGTACTAAATCGAGTTCTTTTTCACTGCTTATTGTGCTAAAACAGTCAAATACACACAAAATAATGTCAAAATGCCTGTCTTGGTGAGTATTGACGTAAACACAATCAGTTGTGTTTAAGTGAACATAAAGATTTGAGAAAGAAAACGCATGTGTAACAGTATAATGGATCTGTGCGTCAAGTCTTAAAGTGACAGCATAGATATTAAAAATATCTATATGGCAGTTTTTCCCCATGGTGTTGATGTAAAAATTGTGGCCAGTGAAAATGCTGAGTGGCTAGTAACCACTAGCCACAGTGGCTGGCAAGCAAAAAGTTAATGTCAAGCCCTGAAAACACATATAATGTTACAAAAGATTTTTATTTCAAATTAACTTTGAACTTTTATTCATAAAAGAATCCTGAAAAATATATCTTGGTTTCCACAAAAATATGAAGCAGCACAACTGTTTTCAACATTGATAATAATAATAATAATAATAATAATAATAAATGTTAATTGATCAAATCAGCATATTAAAATGATTTCTGAAGGATCTTGTGACACTGAAGACTGGAGTAATGATGCTGAAAATTCAGCTTTGATCACAGGAATAAATTACATTTTAAATGAAAATAGTAAACGGTTATTTTAAATTGTAATAATATTACACAATATTACAGTTTTACTGCATGTTTGATCAAATAAATACTTTGGCGAGTATAAGAGACTTACCGACCCCAAAATTTTGAACGATAGTGTACATGTCTAATATTCTAACTAAACCTATTGTTTTTCAGGAGGAGAGCGCGAGTCATGAGTGTAACCAGCGTCTGGTGGTTCTCTATGGAGTAGGCAAGCAGCGAGATGAAGCTCGCCACACCATCAAGAAGATCACCAAAGACATCCTGAAGGTTCTCAACCGCAAGAGTACAGCAGAGACAGGTGTGGCAATGAACACAAGTCAAACATATCTCACATCATGAAAATCTGACTTTTTCCGTGTTTAAGTGCTATAATCGGGTCCTCGGAGCATCTACCAACCCAGAAAACATGAAAAAGGACAACCCAGTAACTTTGTTTTGGCAAGCCTTTCTCTGCAAGCATGTGAAAAAACGAGCCGTTCAGATTCCGCTCCCCTAGTGACGTAGGAAGGGGATCTTATTATAATATTACCGCCCCTCAATCTGCACGTTTCCACCCACGGTGCCGCCATTTTGTTTTCGCAGGGGGGACACATTTTGGGACACATTTTGGAGGGACACATTTGGATGTCCGTTCCCTCGTCATTAATGCTCGATTTTATTAGTCTTTTGTTCCCCCCTCTTTTCCATTCTCCTCTTTTATTAACAGGCTTTCATGGCACTGAACCTCAGTTGCTGTCATTGAATATTCATAGCTGTAGCCCCATTTCAATGCTAATAGCAATCATTGACTTATTATATTCAAGCTTAGCTGCCGACTCGGTCAGAAAGAGCAGCCCTGCTTTTGCTTTTACTTTTTAAAAGAGGTGTAATTTAACATCCCATTATTTCCCTCGCAGCAGACTAAGTGTTGCCTTGGTCCTGACATTAAACGGCTCAACCCACAGCTATTACTATTTCAAGCACGGCACAGAACACTGACCCGTCGTGAATAAGTCACCCATCCAGCCGCGTTTCATTTGAAAAACCGTTTGACAGTGACCTCAGTGGTTGACTGATGGATGCTGGATGAGGGCACAATCTCCGCATTTTATCTTCTTGATATTCTGTTAAGGCTCACAGCCCGTTGATGGCACATGGTCTCTCTTCTCTCATATGTGCTGTGTATTCATAGATTTTTGTCTTTTGTTGTCTTTCCTCAGGAGGTGAGGAGAGCCAGAAGAGGAAGAGGAGTAAACCTGAGGCCTTCCCCACTGCTGAAGACATTTTCTCTAAATTCCAGCACCTCTCACACTTTGACCAGCACCAGGTCACCTCTCAGGTCAGCCTGAATTGAATGAATTCAACTACTGTGGCCTTTTTGTTTTTCCCACAGGTTTGTGTCTTAAGCCCAAAATATGCTTTGGAATGTGGAAAACAAAGTATGCTTAGAGCTTTAGAGGCATAATTCCACCCTATTCTACACTTCTGTTGCACTAATAATGTTTATTCAAGTTTTTTGCACCAAAAGCAGTTTCATTTTCCACCCCTGCTCTTATGCTAAACAGTGTTTCCCATACGTTGATTTATTTGTGGCGGCCCATCACAATATCAACACTGACCGCCACAAATAGATTACAATAACTAGACTCTGACGGCCCAAAAATATATTTAAACTTCTCATAATAACGTAAAAGGTCTTTAATGTCGTGTTTTGCACCATTGCTGTCAAACAAACTAAAATCGAAAGCGCGATAATGCTTTGTGTTCTTATCAAATCGCAAAAGACTGTCTATTTGCGCTACGCAAAGAGAAGCGCGCACTTGCCTCACATGATCAGCTCTGTGTCTGTTCACAGTGAATGAACACAGTCAAAGACTGCATTTGTGAACGTAGCAGGCACCCGTTATTTTCACATTTTCTTAGTTGACGATTACATGTCGATGATTTGACTTGTAATGAGAAGCGTTTGTAAACTTGTTTTCCGCCAAAATAAAAAGCTCGACTGTAGTTTCCACCAAAATAAAAGCTCGACTGTAGTTTCTGCCGAAATAAAAGCTCGACTGTAGTTTCCGCCAAAATAAAAGCTCGACTGTAGTTTCCGCCAAAATAAAAGCTCGACTATCGACTACAGTTTCCGCCAAAATAAAGCTCGACTGTAGACTATGGTTTCCACCAAAATAAAAGCTTGACTGTAGTTTCCATCAAAATAAAAGCTCGACTGCAGTTTCCGCCGAAATAAAAGCTCGACTGTAGACTATGGTTTCCACCAAAATAAAAACTCGACTACAGTTTCCGCCGAAATAAAAACTCGACTGTAGTTTCCACCAAAATAAAAGCTCGGCTGCAGTATCCGTCAAAATAAAAGCTCACGTAAATTAGGACAACACTAATTATGAAACTTTCATTTATTTTTCAGTGGATTTTTTTTTTTTTTTTTTTTTTTTTACAATATATGGCTATTACTGCCAAAGGAAAAATATTATAACTATTATTATTATTATTATTATTATTATTATGATGTAGTGTAATGTAGAATGAGGCACTATATCACAAGGTAAAAAAGGGTTGAGTCCCCTTTAAAGTTCAGTTACAAGTCAATGCACAGACTATTTTCCTTGTTGAATTTGCACACTGAATATGGGTTAGAGCTCTAAACTTTGAATGGTCAAAGTGCACCAGATTTTATTGAATTTAACTTAAAAATGTAAAAAAATCTTCTGGGGGGCCATGCCCTCGGACCCCCCTAGAGGGACCAAGGTCCACCCACCACAGTTTCACAAAATCCTGTGGGAAACACTGTTAAATGTGCGATTTGTCCATTTCACGGACAAAATAGGTTTATTGTCAGTAGCGTAGCAATGCATGAAGTAACACTCAAACAGAAGTCTCTTTCAAACCAAGCCGCTTTCTGTTGGTCAACGTGGCGAAGTTGTGTGACTAACTTGAACAAGATTAAAATCTGCCTTAGTAACCTTTTTCTCCCTCACTCAAAAATTCCCAGTCTCATGGATTCCTGGATTTTGGCCATGAAATTTCGCCAAGCAAATAAATCTGGGTAAAACTTGTGTGGTGTATTCCAGCCTTTACTGATTTAAAATCATCATCATTTCCTGTAAATCATGCCCTTCACCAAATCTCATTTGCTTTTATGTACGTTCAAATAGGCTAGGGCTGTCCGATTAATGGAATTTTAGACTTGAAAAACTTGTTTACTTATTAAACTTGTTAAAGCATTGTGTTAAATAAAAATGATTACAGTATTGACCAAAATAATCCTGACTATTATTATTATTATTATTATTATTATTATCATCATGCAGCTTTAAAATAGGCTAAACTGGTGTGTTTGGGTTCTCACAGGTGTCCAGGAATGTTCTGGAGCAGATCACCAGCTTTGCCTTAGGGATGTCCTATCACCTCCCACTGGTCCAACACATCCAGTTCATCTTTGACCTCATGGAGTACTCGCTCAATATAAGTGGCCTCATTGACTTTGCTATACAGGTATGAGAGCTGATAATGTGCAATTTGGAGGCCTCAAAATACTCAGTGATATTCTTCATGTAGGGGCAAAAAGAAGTTTGAAGTTTACTACTTAGCGATTTCAGTTATTTTTCATATGGTGCGATACATCGTGCAGCCCTAGAACTAACCCTTTAATACTGTATACAGCATCTACATTATATTTAGTGGTGCTTGTGAAGGAAAGCATTATTACTTTGTATATTGGTGATTAACCTCAGTGTGTGTTGGTCATGTAGCTGCTGAATGAGTTGAGTCTGGTGGAAGCAGAACTCCTGCTGAAATCCTCCAACCTGGCTGGCAGTTACACTACAGGTCTCTGTCTGTGCATCGTGGCCGTGCTGCGGAGATACCACTCCTGCCTCATCCTCAACCCTGACCAGACCGCACAGGTCTTTGATGGGTATGTCATGTCTACTGCTCGATATGACATCTTTTTGGATGACGTTAAGCTATTTGGACAGTGATGAATGTCTTGTATTGTGCTTGGCAGACTGCGAATTGTAGTCAAGTCTGGCGTGAACCCTGCAGACTGTTCCTCAGCTGAACGCTGTATCCTGGCCTATCTCTATGACCTTTATACCTCCTGCAGTCACCTAAAGAGCAAGTTTGGAGAGATTTTCAGGTGAGAGCAATGAACTGAGTACTTTTTTAAATATATCTCTATATTCCTGGTCTCTAATGGTTGCTGGTTTTGTGTGAATTCCCACAGTGAGTTCTGCTCAAAGGTAAAGAACTCCATCTACTATAACATCGACCCTTCAGACTCCAACATGCTGTGGGATCAGATGTTCATGATCGATGCCATCGCTAATCCTACCGCACACAATCTCAACCACTCCATGGTGGGAAAGATCCTCAATGACAGCCCAGCTAACCGCTACAGCTTCGTGTGTAACGTGCTCATGGACGTGTGCGTGGACCATCGTGATCCTGAGAGGTTGGCATCTGATTCTGTTGATTGTTTTGAGCAGGGATATAATCGTTAACTAAAACTATTTAAAAAACGTTGTTTCATTGATAGCAGAACACCTGCATGGCATCTCTACTATGGTGTACAAATGTTGTGTGGTTTGTTTCAGGGTGAATGATATCGGTATCCTGTGTGCGGAGCTGACGGCGTACTGTCGCTCTCTCAGTGCTGAGTGGCTGGGAGTGCTCAAGGCTCTCTGCTGCTCTTCCAACAACGGCAACTGCGGTTTTAACGATCTACTCTGCAACGTTGACGTGAGTCGCAATATCTATTGCGTAAACCCCTAAAGGTGCAGTCACAGCGAAAGGAGCGATGTATGAATCCCATTTCACAGAGAACTAAACATTCTGTTTGTCAGCGTGGCAAATTCGCTCAATCAATTTGAACTTGTTGTAAATTCTGTGTGGGGAAATATTTTTCCTATTGAAATGACTGGATTTTGCCTATGAAAACCCATCAAACGACAGTAAATGTCACTGCACCTTTGTATGTTGTCTGCTGTTTGTGCATATTTGAACCATGACATGACTAAAGTGTGTTTTTGGTCATCTCTTGTGGCATGCCTGATGATTCTCTGGTAGACTTACTTTAGTCACCTAGATGTCTCTCTTTTGATCAGGATGAGTTGTGAAATCTCTAGTTGACTAGAATGACTACTAGATGTTCTTGGTCATAATTGCATGTGTTTTCTCTTTGGTAGGTGAGTGATCTTTCTTTCCATGACTCACTAGCAACATTCGTCGCCATCCTGATAGCTCGGCAGTGTTTGTTGCTGGAGGATCTGGTGCGCTGTGTGGCCATCCCCTCCCTCCTGAACGCAGGTACGGATCCCCACAGGCTTCCAGTATTCCACAACTACCTACCATACAGACGCTTAGTCACCGCTTACCTCACTCTTGGAAGTGCAGGCGTTCAGTTTTTCACAGTTCCATAAGAGACGTCAGTGCTAACTGCCTTCTTGTTTGATGTCTCTGGGAATCTCTAACTTTAGACGCACTGATGTGTGTCCTGGAGCCATAGAGCTCCTTCTGCTGCCCACAGTCTCTCACTCTGTCTCTGATTGGTTCACGGCACAAGGAGCTATTCAGGGCGGCAGTGAAAGACCGAATGATGCTGTTGAAAAGTGGTGTATATTTAGAGAAAGAGCATGACATGATGTGGGAAAAACACATACTTTGTCATTGATTTAGGGTTAATTTAGAGGGATAATTTTCACAAAATTAATTCTGTTGTTGTTTTCTCGCCCTAATATCATTACAAACCTGTTTGACTTCTTCCATGATGTTTTGCAGAATGTGCAGTGCTGTTTTTCATAATTGTACCCTGAAACTCCAAAATTGACGATTCATAAACACATTCCATATAATTTGTGCACTACGTTTCAAGTCTTCATAAGCCATATGATAACGTTGTGTGAGAATTAAAAGGAATTGTTAACCCAAAATTGATAAATGTCGTCATGTTATTCCAAACCCAGAAGACTTTCATTCATCTTTGAGTCACCAATTAAAGTATTTTTAATATTCTTTCATCATTATTGTTCATCCACTGAAAGTCTACTAAAACTTTGACTCTTCATAAAGAAAGAGAAATCCATATGAATCAAGCGGTGTAATCCCTTCTGAAGAGACATGATCACTCTATATGATGAGCAGATTTAATTACGGCTTTTATTCACATATGCACAATGATCATCACGCATACGTAGAGCTCATCAAATATGGTAAACGGTAGCTTAAATGTGCTTGCTTGATGCGTGAGAACCAATGAGGTTTGTTCCCGCATGTCAAGCAAGTGCGTTTGAGCTTCCATTTACCAAAATACCCCACAGATCATTTATTATAGTTTGTCAAATTTGCCCCTATTTGGGTGTGAGCAAAAACGCGCCATGTCCCTTTAAATGCAAATGAGCTGCTGCTCCCGACCTGCTTTCCAGAAGAGGGCGGAGCTTTAACAGATTGCGCTTTGGTTGCTCATCAACAACAAAGCTGGAGAATCTCACGCAGCCAAAATGAGGATTGTCAATAACGGTGTTCAGCCTTACATTGTTCAAACCGGAGTCGGACACTGATGGAGAGACTCAGGAAGAAGACATTCTGTACTGCCTTCATGCAGCTGTGAGCCAGAAATGATGGGGTCATGTTCTGAAGCTAGTGCCTTTTTATGGAAGACTCTGGTTGTGACATGTTCGTGTGTGTGTGTGCAGCCTGTAGTGAGCAGGATTCTGAACCTGGAGCCAGACTGACCTGCAGGATCCTGCTTCATCTGTTCAGAACCCCACAGCGTAACCCCTGTCCACAAGACGGCACCAAATCAGGTAATTTAGACCTCACACATCCCATCTGAACTCTAGATCATATCGCAATATATATCCACAAAACTGTGAATAATGTTTATGTCCACAGACAAATCCACAGTGGGCATCAGATCATCCTGCGACCGGCACTTGCTGGCTGCTTCTCAGAACAGTATTGTGGTGGGAGCCGTGTTTGCCGTGTTGAAGGCTGTTTTCATGCTGGGTGAGATTTTGGGTACCTTTTTGTTGTGCATTCATGTCTTAGCCAGTCATGTCTTGGTGATCATACAAAAGCTTTAATTGTATTCAGTGATCAGAGAGCAAAATGAGAGAACCAGGAAAGGCTTGTGTTCAAAGGCTTTTGGTAAATGACGGAGAAGAAAGCCACAGGAATGGGAGATGGAGCAAATGGGACCCAGCTGGCAGTGGGTGAAAAACAAAAAGTGAGACTTTTTGTTTATTTTTCCAGGAGATGCCGAGCTGAAGGGTTCAGGCTTCTCCCATCCCGCTGGATTGGACGACATTGGAGAGGATGACATGGGCTCCAAAAAATCCGGAGGACGTAACGTCTCTATTGAAACGGCCAGTCTGGTGGTTTACGCCAAGTATGTGCTGAAGAGCATCTGCCAGCAGGTGATGATTATAAGAGGATCTCATCCTTGGAAAGATTTTAGCTATTATAAGCCATATTATAATATTAATAGACTGAAGTTGTGAAAATAATGTCCTTGGCAAAGAAACACATTCTTGAGTGATGTACTAACCGCTAGCTTAAAAACAAGGATGTAATCTTCCAGATCTTGTGGAAATGCGTCACCTGGCTGTGCCCTCAGTATTACCCCAAATTGTGTTTCCATCACTGTAATGAACTGAGGCCCGGTTTCCAACTGGTATTAAGATGCGTTTTGGTCGATTGGAGCACAAGTACACACTCCCGTTTACACCTGGTGTTTTAATCCGTCCACTTTCGACCACTTCTGTCCTTATTTCCCACAAGAGGAGGGTCTATGGGTGGGTAAATGTATGGACAAAATAAGCTTGTGCAATTTACATATGAACGCACCTGGAGATGACGAAAACACACGGAGAGCAGCAGCTTTCATTTCTGCTCTGACAGCAGCAATACCGTCACGCCGAACGCCGTGAAATGGTGAGAGAACATTGTGCTTGGTATGTTTTTCGTCTTCCGACAAAACTTGGGTCTTCAGTCGACAGTTTAAATAGCGCGCTTTCCATAATGTTTACACATTAGGTCAGTAGGTGGTCTTTTTTGGCTGTTTGAACACATTCGACCACATAAGCCTTTACACTACGTAAGCAATCCGGTCAAATGCGTTTTTGACTACCTCTGGAAGTGGTCAAAAGTGGACAAGCTCAAAACTTTTTACACCCCCTTTACACTTGTATTTAGCGTCATCCACTTGTGATCCGATCGACCAAAACGCATCTTAATACCAGGTGGAAACAGGGCCTAAGACACCAAAAGTAATCAAGATTAGCAGCATGCTGCTCATTTCCATTGTAGGTTGTGTTTTTGTTTGGGTTTTTTTTGTAGAAAACACTTTTCTTCATTTAAGAAGTTTGCATTTCATTTTGCTGATTTTTCTCTCTTTCAGGAGTGGGTCGGCGAGCGGTGTCTGAAGTCTCTGTCGGAGGACAGCAGTGCACTACAGGATCCAGTGCTGGGGAACATCCAGGCTCAGCGGTTACTGCAGCTCATCTGTTACCCACACAGGCAGCTGGACAGCGAGGAGGGCGAAAATCCTCAGAGACAGCGCATCAAACGCATCCTGCAGGTCTCACGCTCTCACATGACCCGATGAGAACATCTGCTCCATAGTAGACTGAGCTTTTTGTAGTATAGAGTGAATTTTTAACTGGGGTTAACATCTAACCATTCATTTAAATAAATTTAAATAGTACTTTAAGGGGAAACACTGCATTATATAAATATTTAATGAACCAAATAGTATTTTTACATTTATAACATAAAAGATCTCTAACGTTGTGTTTTGTGCTGTTGCTTTGGCAAAGTATCTGTCAATTGAACTAAAATCCAAATTGCGATTATTACTTAGTGTACTTGTCAAATCATAAAAGGCTGTAATTTAATTTAATAAGTAGTCTATATAGTCTGACGTGCTCCATGTTTCAGAGCGACTCAGTTCACAGTAGATAAAGCAAACTCCATCGCTGTACGTGCTGTGAGTTTAAAGTGCGCCAGGTTCACTTTAATTTTTACATTTGCGTAATTTCATTTTGTGGACAGATGTTTACAGCATTTCACTGGATTTGTATACCTGATGTCATAGAAACTTAAAGGGGACCTATTATGCCCCTTTTCACAAGATGTAATATAAGTCTCTGGTGTCCCCAGAATGTGTCTGTGAAGTTTCAGCTCAAAACACCCCACAGATCATTTATTATAGCTTGTCAAATTTGCCCCTATTTGGGTGTGAGCAAAAACACGTCGTTTTTGTGTGTGTCCCTTTACCTGCAAATGAGCTGCTGCTCCCGGCCCCCTTTCCAGAAGAGGGCGGAGCTTTAACAGCTCGCGCTTCTGTTGCTCAAAAACAACAAAGCTAGAGAATCTCACGCAGCCAAAATGACGATTGTCAGTAACGATGTTCAGCCTTACATTGTTTTACAGTGCAGTTGTATTACAATAGTAATATGTCTTTATAATGTACAACATTTTCTAGATGCTCTCTAGACAGTCTGAAGTCCACTCACCATAGACTTGCATACACATTTTTAAGGAGGAAAACCTTTCTGAAAACAGTACTTATTTTTGCAATTCCATGTGTTGATGCTGTAGGTGCAAAAAATATCATCAGCTTTAAAGGTGCAATATGCAAGATTTTTGCAGTAAAATATCCAAAAACCACTAGGCCAGTGTTATATATTTTGTTCACTTAAATACAATATCCCAGATGTTTGCAACTATTTGTAAATCGTGAGAAAATTGCAATTTTAACCAAGGCTCCGGGATGTGTGAGGAGTCACCTGTCATACCCACGTTACCCTCGGTTTCCTGGTTTTAATTTTGTAGAAATCATGGAAACACCAAAGGCGCTTTAATATTTACACGTTTTAATAGACAAGGGAACAACTGTTTTGGTATATTTATAGACAGAAAACTAATTGTTGTTATATAGCTCAACACGTTTAGTCTTATTGTTTAAATCTAATTTTCTTGGTTTTTTTTTTTTTGTTGCGCGAGTACCATGCTTTACCATGCCTCAGAGAAAAACACTTTTGTCAAGTAGCATAATCAGATGCAGCTTTATTTTTAGTAACAGTAATACAGAATTTTCTCCATCATACAATACTTTTTAAAATTAATTGCATGCCATTTATCAACACAAGCCATCCAACATTTAATATGATATACTAAAATCGATCTAGCTTACTGAAGTGTGCAACAAGTGTCTCACCGCAGCCGCCGAGCGAACGCTATAACATTTTCAACACACTCAAATGTATCTAATATGATAAACAGAGCTGCGTTACCTCATACTCATGACCGGAAAAGCGGAAGCAGCGCCGGCGACTGCGGCATAATAAAAGTCCGCTGCTCGCGGCGTGTGTTGCACAATCGCTCCAGCGGCCTCGTTCAGCTCCCACAACACTCGGTCCTGCTCTGCTTCATACTACAATAACGTTAATAATCGCATCCATGAACATGATTTCTTCCCGAGTCCTATCTAGATTCTTTTGCACCGTCCGTTGAGGTGAAGACTTGGCATCATCAAGCTACGCCTTTGTTTTCAATAGGCCTCTAGCGACCTCTAGCGGACAGAATTCTTACATACTGCACCTTTTAAAACCCAGCAGACCAGGTCTGCATACATAAAGACAAACACGTGATTTCCTGTTTTAGACATCAGGCAGCTCTGTTCCGGCTGTCAGCAATGGAAGAGCAGCAGAGAATGAACAGACAGTCATTTCCCCAGGCTTAATTATTCATTTCACACCCTTTAGCCTTTAAGCCATTAATGATTTGTGTGGGTCTCACAGCAGCTCATTATTCTGGATTGGTTTTCATCTTCATAGACTGTGAAGACGAGCCCGTCGCAATTAATATCCAGCTGGGGCTCTGAAGCTCTGCTTTGATTCCTTTAAAAACATTCTTTCCATATTCCGTCTGTTTTTCTGCTTATAGAACATGGACCAGTGGACCATGAGACAGTCCTCTCTCGAGCTACAGCTCATGATCAAGCAGTGCTCACCTAATTCAAACTCAACTAATGTAAGCTCAACTAATGTAAGTGCTTGCTGAGTTCAACTCTGCTTGATGATTTCTCCAGCTTTCTCTAACGTTCATAATTTCCTGGTTAATCTGAATTCTTTACAGGAGCTGTATGCTCTTCAGGAAAACATAGCCAAGGCCACCATTGAAGTTTTCCAGAAGTCTGCTGAGATGAACTCTAGTAACCCCACCTGGAATGGCTCCGCTGTCTCTGGCAGCTCCGTCTCCAATAGCAACAGTGCCAGCAAACTGAAACCTGTGCTCAGGTGGGTGACCCCAATCATTGCTTCCTGTCTGTGGTCTGATTTACTTTCAGTTTAATGGAGTTGGTGGACTGTGCTTCTTGATGCCTTCAAACAACACAAATCAATGTCTTATCCTTAAGAAGAGACCTGATGTTTGTGTAGCTCATGACCTGCGTGTTTCTCAAACACTGTTGTTATTGTTTGTGTTTCGTTCAGTTCCTCCGAGCGTTCAGGTGTCTGGTTAGTGGCCCCTCTGATTGGTAAGCTGCACACCTCGGTGCAGGGTCACGTGCTGAAGGCTGCGGGTGAAGAGCTGGAGAAGGGACAGCACCTGGGACCCTCCTCACGAAAAGAAAGAGATCGGCAGAAACAAAAAAGGTACTAAACTTTTAGCACTGACAGCTGCTGCCACACTCCACTGTTGCTTTTTACTGGGATAAGCTGATGTTTAATATCTTAAGTGTGCCAGTGATGCCTAAACATGTTGCTTAGGTGTGTTGCTCACGAGGGTTTGAGAAGTCGGTAACTGCATTCACACGGGGCGTCAGCGGCAACACTTGACGGAGGGCGTGTCTGAAGCTTGTGCTGACACGACATAACAGCCAATCACATTACTTTCCGGTGTTGCATGAACGCAATTGGCTAGTGTCTGCGCTAGGGAATTTGCATAAGGCGATCTGATTGGCTGATGCCTGTGTTGGCGCTTAAAGTTGAGAAATCTTCAACTTCTGCCACGAGCAACGCGAGTGAAGCGATGCGAGGGAACCCACAATTCAGTTCGGCACCCATTCAAAGTAAATGAGAAGCGTTAACGCCAGCGCCCCATGTGAATGCAGCGTAAGCAACAAATTTATGCTGCCTTCTGAGGTTGTCCTATGATTTTTAATAAACACTACTGATCAAAAGTTCAGATGTAATAAAGTTCTCATGCTATTCTTCTGGCACAATCATTTTATTAGTATAATATTGTTTATCATGATAATGAACATGTACGATTGTGTTAGAGGATTACCGTTTTGTTCATGTTTTCTTTTCTCTTTCAGTATGTCTCTCTTGAGCCAGCAGCCCTTCCTGTCTCTGGTGCTGACGTGTCTCAAGGGACAAGATGAGCAGAGGGAGGGTCTCCTGACTTCCCTCTACAGCCAAGTCCAGCAGGTATCTAATCAACTCCACCCCTCGAAAACACTCCGTGTGTCGTTGTCAGTGAATTCTCCACGTCTCTTTGGACTGATACAATGTATTCCTCCATCAGATTGTGACTAACTGGCGTGAGGACCAGTACCAGGACGACTGCAAAGCCAAGCAGATGATGCACGAGGCCTTGAAGCTGCGGCTCAATCTGGTGTGCAACTGTTATCTCTCTCTCTCATATCATCTGCCTTTAAGGTTGACAAAACAAGTACAATCTCTGTGTTGATCTGCCTCTCATCAGTTTCATGTCCTTGTGTGCCTGAGGTTAAAAGACAAATGAATGAACTCATTTTTTAATTTCTTGTCACATGGTCTAGGTGGGCGGGATGTTTGATACGGTACAGCGTAGCACGCAGCAGACGACAGAGTGGGCGGTGCTTCTGCTGGACATCATCAGCAGTGGCACAGTGGACATGCAGTCAAACAAGTGAGATCTGACACCCCTCATTCACCGCCACTAATCATCTTTGTTATACCATCTGATTTGAATGATGTGTATTCTTTTCCATTAGTGAGCTCTTCACTACGGTGTTAGACATGCTGAGCGTGTTGATTAACGGCACTCTGGCAGCTGACATGTCCAGCATCTCTCAGGGCAGTATGGAGGAGAATAAGAGGGCCTACATGAACCTGGTCAAGAAGCTCAGGGTGAGACAAATACTGATACTGTTTGGAAAAAGCTACGGCCTTACATTGAGAGGATTGGAAAGAGCATCGCTGTTATCATGGGGGGGCCATATTTATTGTAGCCGTGGAGTTTCCCCATGTGAGCTGTCAGCTCCGCTACAATTTGGAGCAGTTAAGGCCTGGGTATACTTAATTTTCTGCGTTCCACAGTTGAGCGCACAAGCCTTTCAAAGTACTCTTTTAGCCTCGAGCGCGGAAAGACTCGTTCGGCGCACTTGCACTATCTAGTGGACTTTGTTTTTTAAGTCACTTGCACATGCACTGTTGTACGCGCACCATCCGCGTAGTTACAAAAATTGGGCTGATGACAAATTATGTCGCACGGACCGTTGCGGACATAATTTGCGGATACTTTGGGCTTGAGTCAGGCCTCCACAGACAGCGCACGTCCGAGCAAGATCCAAATCCACATGTATGTCCCGTTCAGGGCACAAGCAAGAAAAACAACTTGTTTAACACAAAATGCTTCTCAGTTCACGAAAATACTAATTTTTTTTTTTCACTATGGCCCACAAGAGAAATTTTAAAGGATTAGTTCACTTCAGAATTAAAATTTCGTGATAATTTACTCATCCCCATGTCATTCAAGATGTTTATGTCTTTCCTTCTTCAGTTGAAAAGAAATTAAGATTTTTGAGGAAAAAATTCCAGGATTTTTCTCCATATAGTGGACTTCAACAGGGATTAATGGGTTGAAGGTCCAAATGTCAGTTTCAGTGCAGCTTCAAAGAGCTCTACACGATCCCAGACGAGGAATAAGGGTCTTATCTAGAGAAACAATGTGTTGTTTTCTAAAAAAAATAAATAAAAATGATATACTTTTTAACCACAAATGCTCGTCTTGCACTGCTCTGCGATGCGACACGCATTACGTAATCACATTGGAAAGGTCGTAGGCGGAAGTACCAAGCAAGTGTTTACAAAGACTAAGTCAAACAGCCTTTACAAAAAAAAAAGGTAAAACAACGATGTTGGAGGAGAAAATGAGTTTTTCGCCCTACCGCGGTACTTCCGCCTACGTCATGCGTGACCTTTCCAACGTGATTACGTAATGTATGGCGCATCGCAGAGCTAGTGAAAGACGAGCATTTGTGGTTAAAAAGTATATAAATTTTTATTTTATTTTAGAAAATGATCGATCATTTCGCTAGATAAGACTTATTCCTCGGCTGGGATTGTGTGGCAGTAAAGGCATTTATAATGTTACAAAGGATTATCTTATACCTGTTTTTACCATATTTTTAATCAAATAAATGCAGCCTTGTTGATCATATAAGAATGCTCTTTCAAAAACATTTTAAAAAGTCTTAAGTTTGCATGGGCAAGTGCCACTCACTTTTTCTTCCAAAAATGTAAGACAGCTGTTTGTTTTGTCCTGCAGAAAGAACTCGGTGACCGTCAGTCTGAAAGCTTGGAGAAAGTGCGGCAGTTGCTGCCTCTGCCCAAGCAGACGCGTGATGTCATCACCTGTGAGCCCCAGGGATCACTCATTGACACAAAGGGCAACAAAATTGCTGGATTTGAAAAAGAGGTACGTAGAAGCTTTTTGGTGTTGTAGTGCTGCTGGCCATTCCCTTACCTTTGCATTCGCTTTGTGATCTCTCCCACACAGGGTCTTCAGGTGTCGACTAAGCAGAAGATTTCTCCATGGGACGTGTTTGAGGGGCTGAAGCACTCGGCTCCGCTCTCCTGGGGTTGGTTTGGAACTGTGCGGGTTGACCGCAAAGTCACAAAGTTTGAGGAGCAGCAGCGGCTCCTGCTTTACCACACCCACATAAAGCCCAAACAACGCAGTTATTATCTGGCGCCCCTCAACCTGCCCCAAGAGGAGGAGGAGCCACCTACACCTGTTGCTCCTGAGCCAGACAAGAAGGTGGATCAAGGGAAGCAGGAGAAGAGCGTCTCCAGTGTCACAAATGACCCTAGTAAGAAGAAGAAGAAAAAGAAACCGACATCCGCAAATAAACAAGAGGTACAAAAATGTCTATTTATCTATGTATTTATGCAGGGCTTGACATTAACGCTTGTCTGGGACAAGTGGATTTTTTGAAGGGGCAAGTGAAAGAGAATTTTAATTGCCTGACTGGACAAGTAGCCTGATTAAAACGTCAATAACAAAATAATAACTAGGGAATCATCAAAACGCGAGAATGATTCTGATTTTATTACATTTAGTGTAAGTGCCGATTGATAGTGGATAATAACGTATGTTGAGGCTTGCACAGCCTCTCGAGGAGAAATCGAATCAAATGAGTGCAGCACACTCAAACTCAGTTAACATACTGCGGTAAAAATTCAAAATGTGGAGTTTTTATATTTATAACATATGATACAATTAAGCAACATCACACGACTTCCTGAATACATCACGATTAAAAATGTGACCCTGAGTTCATACGACAGTTCAATAAACAAGTAGTCAAAATTAAGTCACTTGCATTTTAGATGCAATATTGACTCTTTTTGTTCTGTTTCAGCAGCGAAAATAGTTCCAAACAAAGATCACAGCAGAACCATAGCGCATCTCACAGCAACACTCAACCGTGTTTCATTACTGAATGATTTAGCCTTTTGAACAAATCAGTTGAGTCAAAGATTCAGTGACTCATTCATAAACAACTGCCTCATTCTTGAATGCATCAGCCGTTTGAACAAATAGGTTGAGTCAATGATTCAATGACTCATTTATAAACAATTGCCTCATTCTTGAATGCATCAGCCGTTTGAACAAATAGGTTGAGTCAATGATTCAATGACTCATTTATAAACAATTGCCTCATTCTTGAATGAATCAGCCGGATGAATGAATGACTCATTCATAACTTACTCATTCAGACAGTCACTTGCTGCCACCTACTGGCGGTTTAGTTTAATGTTTAATGTTTTTCCCCAACATTTCTTATTTGTATTTTCAAAAAATATTTAAAACAATCTCATAACATTTTTTAATGCAGTTGTAATTTTTCAGTGTAAATTCTTTAATTTGATTGCTAACAGCCCTATAGTGTCTTATTATTCTTATTGGATTTATTGAAAAATATGCCCTTTTATAAAAGGTAAAAAAAAATGCCCTCAGGGTAAATATCACAAATGTGCAGATTTAAATATGTCAAAGCTGATAGAACACTGATGAAAATACTGCTTCAGAATAGATTATATTTACAACACAAAAATCCTATTTTTTTCCTTTTTTACTTGGACAAGTGAATGACCGATTTACTTGCCCGAAGGAAAAGCACATGACAAGGCTTAATGTCGAGCCCTGATATGCATGCATGTATGTATATGTATATGTATATTGAAAAGCTATAAATGGAAAAAAAGATGAAAATCAAGATGGTTTGATTGGTTCCTGTGGTCTAGGACTACAAGCCACACAACCCAGCAGTCATGCAGTTCCCGCAAGGCATGGCCCCTGATCTTATGAACATGGGCCAATCGAACATGTCTTTTCAGATGGCCTACCGGGCTCCATTGATGTATGCCCAAAACCAGCCTCTACCACCAGGTCAGCACATATCCCAGCATGCCTAAACTTCTCAAAGTCATAACATGGATTTTTTTTGTTACTTTAAAGAATTGTGCGAACTTAATAAAGCAGTTGTTTCAGTAATTTTTGCATCATAAAATGCATGTAGGACATCTTCTACTTGTTCTTTTATGCTTTCTTGTTTTCCACATCCATCCATCCCCCCCCAAAGGAGGTCCCGGTTTGGAGCCCCCTTTCCGTCCCAGGACTCCTATGAACAAAATTCCTGCACGTCCCAATTATATGCAGGCTGCTAGCATGGGCAACATGATGGGAATGGACAAGCCATACCAAATGAACTATAAACCCCCACCCAGCATGCCTCAGGGGCAGATTCTCCGCCATCAGCTACAGGTCAGACTGGTGAGTCTGGTTTTACTAATCAAGACCCCAGACCAAAAATGCACGGTTTCCTTGAATTGTTTTATGTACTTTTCATTTTATAATAGGTGTCCTGTAATTGTCAAATGTGCACTGCAGAGGCCCCACACATATTTAGGAGTCAAAATATCATAGAGACTTGGTGTTGCACTCTTTTGACCACTGTTTCCGGGTCCCAACACTCCTTCAGATCCCAAAAGCAGCAAACGGTGCTAATATACACTCACAGTGTGCTGTACTACTAGCGAAAAATCATAATCTAACCTTAATCTCCATAGCTAAAACTCAGTTGGCCAGACAGTGATTTATGTTTTCTGAATCATTAAAATACAGCTGTCTGGGACACAGTGAGCCTAGAGACTAGTGTACACCATGCGTTTTTAAATGTTTAGCTTGAAGGTGTGCTATAAATGAATAGTGCTCATAAATGACTGTTGAGAATTGAGATTGAGAGTATTTTCACTTGAAACGGAGTAGAGGCTTGCTGGATTATTGAAAGGTAGATACGTCACGATTAGGGCTGCACGATGAATCGGAATTAAACAGAAATCGTGATTTGGCGTAGTGCGATTATGCATTCGCAAAGGCTGCGATTTTTAACTAAACATGCACTGCGTGTTAGTGAAGAGCGGCACTGTGAACAGTAGTAAATGCTTATAATGTGCATTTGAAAAAGCAACATGTGTCAAGCATCTTCCCAAATGAGGGAAATGAGAAGCGTTCATAAACCTGTTGTCCAACAAAAGACAACATTTAATAACATATTTTTACTCCAAACTCACTTCATAACATCAGTCTTGAGCTTTATCGTAGAATGAGGCAGACAATATATTATTTTATAGTATTCTATACAGTGATAAAGGCTATGTCGATTAGTATTGCATTATAAATATGTTTTATTATTATGAAAATACCCGAGAAGGCTTGAAGAACACCATATGTTGTCGTAGTTGTGTGTTTGTCTTAATGCTTAATCAAAGCGTTTTTATCTTCTTCTTATACAGCTACAGCGATTAACAGCGATTAACTTGTCCACATTAGGAATTTCCTGAAACGTCAAAAGTTATTACTTCTGTGAGCAGGGTTGCCAGATTTTCACAACAAAACCCGCCTAATTGCTACTCAAAACTAGCCCAGTTGCGTTTCAGGGGGTCCCCCCGGTAAAAAAACGTGTCCCGTGGGGTAATATCTGCATTTTTTTGGCGGGGTTCCCCTGGTAAAATTAGCATTCCAGGGGCTAAATATCACGTTATTGGGGTCGTTTCAATCCGCATACATAAAAAACAACCCACGGCAACACTGTTAAAGTAGCCTAATTCCATGGGAGAACCACGGACTTGGCAACACTGGGGATAGCTTGATGGCCTTGTCCACATTAGGGATTTCCTAGAACGTCATAAGTTAATACTTCTGTGAGGCATATTTGGAGTTTCTGCACAAGGGCACCCTCTGGCTTCCAGTATGAATGAAACAGATGTGTTTAGCACCCAGTAATGCTCACTCCATCCTATTTTGAGAAAAAAAAAAAAGAGGAAAAATAATACTTCTTTCTAAAGAAATTTAAATGATAATCCATATGTTTTTCTCAGTGTACAGGAGTTTTCTTCTACAGTGGATGCATAAAAGGCTCAGATTTCATATTAAAGACATGGACACTACTTCCTGACACAAATTATGAAATTATGAAATTTTTATCATATTATAATTTATAATAAATCCTTTGTAATGATTCATAGTCATAGGCTGCCTGCATGTTAATAGGTAACCCTGCATTTTTTTGTAAAATAAAATTATTATTATTATTATTTTATTACTTTTATATTTATTCTTAAATACTCTATTTTTTACTTTTAATAATGAAAGTGTTATTACAATAGAAATATTTATTTTGTTTAATGTTTTTAATTAGCAATAATAATAATTTTATTTTTTTATTTTTTTTTTCATTTGTTTAAAAAAATTGCAATTTAGATTTTTTTTTTTTTTTTTTTTTCCCCAAATCGTGCAGCCCTAGTCACAACTTAAGCTGATAAGCAGCCAGGTAGTGACACCACACAACTGCTCACAGTATGCTCCAGCATCCACTCACAACACCTTTAGCAACCACGTTGCAACACCCTGGCGGCACGTGCAAGCACTATCTATTTTTTGTCTTTTAGTGACTGTGAATGTTAAATTCAGAAGAATTGGAAATGAGAGGCATGTATGTATGTTTGTTGGTCTTTTCAGGGGAATCATAATCATTTAATGGGACAGCAGATTAGACCAGTGGCACCTAATCAACAGTATTCATCAATGCAGCCGACACAGGCAAGTTCTTGTGCATTTACAGCCACTTGGCACATTTGCAGTGTTAATTGTTCAGCATTCACTGAAACCAGAAATAACAACCCAGTAGCGTCATGTTTCTCTCTTTAGAACATTTCCCAGGGCTACACACCCTACGGTCCACATATGGGGATTCAGCCACACCCCTCTCAGAACGCTGGAATTGTTTCTAACTCGTACGGTAACCAGGGCTTCGGCGGAGGACATCCTGGCCCAAACCCAGGCATGGTGGATTCTCTTAGGCAAATGCAGCAGAGGCCGAGCGGCTATGTCCATCAGCAGGCTTCTGGAGCATACGGACACACAATGCAGAACACTCAAAGGTCAGTCACAGACCTCTTTAAAATTCTTTGGCTTGGTCTTAGGACCTTGCCTAAAATAATCAGATTTGCTTAATGATGGTATCATAAATCATCATAAACTTTCAGTACTGACATACATATTTAGTAACATTATACTGTACAACCCTAATTGGAAGCAGTGTAAAACAAATCAGCTCATCTTTCACCATCTGTCTCAGATTCTCCCATCAGCCCATGCAGCAGGCGCCTATGATGCACGGCCTGGCTCAAGGTCACATGGCACCGCAGGGCATGCACCCCAACATGAGGCCCAATCAGATGATGGACCAGCAGCAGCAGCAACAACAACAAGCCCAGCAGCAACAACAGCAGATGATAAGACAGCATCCAGCTCTCCGAGTGCGTACATGTACACACCTAGAGTCGATCACATTGTAGGGATGCACCGATACCACTTGGGATGCACCGATACCACTTGGGATGCACCGATACCACTTGGGATGCACCGATACCACTTGGGATGCACCGATACCACGTTTATGTAAAAACATCAATTTACATAAACCCCGCCCCTGAGAACACACAACAAAGGGGGTGAGGCCATGTTGGGCTGCTTTTGAGAAGAGGAAGAGTTGTTGTTGTTGTTGTTGTTTCCAAAACGAGTCTGATACCGATACTTTATTTTTAGTACTTGCTGATACTGAGTACCGATAGTTTCATTGCTTTTTTTTAATTTTTAAAAATATTGGGCAGAGAAATTAAAGGAATATGAATCAAATTAGTTGGCTTAGCAAATAGATTCTTAATTTACGTTTACTTTAAAGGTTTAAAGGGGTGGTTGATTATGATTTCACTTTTTTAACTTTAGTTAGTGTGTAATGTTGCTGTTTGAGCATAAACAACATCTGCAAAGTTACGACACTCAAAGTTCAATGCAAAGAGAGATATTTTCTTTTACAGAAATCGCTTTTTTAGGACTACAACAAACAGCTGGTAGGGACTACAGAGAGCTTCTTCTTGGGTTGGTGACATCACAAACCCTAAAATTTACATAAACCCCGCCCCTGAGAACACACAACAAAGGGGGTGAGGCCATGTTGGGCTGCTTTAGAGAAGAGGAAGAGTTGTTGTAGTAGAGTGTTGTTGTCATGCCGTCATTTTACGCTGAACTGCTTCACAAACGAGGGTCAATTCAACACTGGATTTGCACAAAAGATTAACATGACGGCACATGCTAGTGGATGAGTTGAATCAACTCCACAGCAACTACATAAATTTATCCACTAACCATTCAGAAACGTCTAAAAGTTGTAACTTCATCCTGAGTCTCTCCATCAGTGTCGACTCCGGTTTGAACAATGTAAGGCTGAACACCGTTACTGACAATCCTCATTTTGGCTGTGTGAGATTCTCCAGCTTTGTTGTTGTTGAGCAACCAAAGCGTGAGCTGTTAAAGCTCCGCCCTCTTTTGGAAAGGGAGCAGCAGCTCATTTGCATTTAAAGGGACACACACAAAAATGGCGTGTTTTCGCTCACACCCAAATAGGGGCAAATTTGACAAGCTATAATAAATGATCTGTGGGGTATTTTGGGCTGAAACTTCACATTCTGGGGACACCAGAGTTATATTACATCTTGTAAAAGGGGCATTACAGGTCCCCTTTAAGACATAACCAACTGTGTTTCACAAGGATACTTGCCTATACGAGCATTTTGACATAATTTTGTGTGAATTTGTCTGTTCAAGCGCAAGAAGACATGAAAGAGAAGTCAATTTAATAGGCTATTTGTGCGCTGTCTGATAAATATTTAATTTATATATTATATATCAGATATATAGGTATAAAATATTTAAAAGTTTAACATTCTATTAATTTGATACATTTACTTCATAGACATCCTTCTCTGATATATCTGTTCTCCTCTGTTTGCTCTGTTGTCGGTGTTTATTTGTCACAAGCACTGTACTGCACACGATGTGTGGTATCGGAGCATTTTAATGAGTATTGGTGCATTCCTGTCACATTGCATAGCATGTTTTGGGTGTATTCTGCACATTTCAGGCTATTCGGTGCAACGAGAAAACATAATGCATACTTACTGGCTTTCTAGTGACTCACCTGTAATGTCATTGTATTTGTGTGTTTGTCTTCACAGCAGCAGCAGCAGCAGCAGGTTCAACAACAAGTGCAGCAGCAGCAGCAGGTCCAGCAGCAGCAGGTTCAGCCTCAGCAGGTCCAGCAGCAGCAGGTTCAGCAGCAGCAGGTGGCAGCAGCTCAGCCCCCCGCCCAGGCCCTGGGCATGCAGCCTCTGCCCCCGCAGCAGCCCATGGTAATAACCCGAATGCTGCAAAGTGGCCATTATAAAACCGTTCTAGCAGCCTCTTAGGCTTATTGGTTTACTTGTGTGGATTTTTAGACATTTAATTCTGTATTGTTTTATTTTGTCTCAGTTCCCACGGCAAGGCATGCAGCAAACCCAGCAGCAGCAGCAGACTGCAGCACTGGTCAGACAGCTCCAGCAGCAGCTCTCAAGTATGCTTGAATCTTCATGTTTCTCAGTTTCAAATGTTGTGTTCATATTTTTGCTGTTTATATACTGCCCTCCAAAAGTGTTCAAATGCTCCTGGCAGGATATTGCACAATATCAACATAAATCCTTATAATTCCTTATCAATTTTGACAACTATGTGAATATATTAAACTATATTCATGCATAAATATGTTATAGCGATCAGTGAGCCGAGAGCGCACATACACTGTTTGTTTGCATATCAATAATATCGGACTCGGGCATGCCTAATGTACGACTCCCGTATGTCACTGTAATCGTCTTTACCTTCATTATAATCGTCATCCATCACTTTTTAGCGACACTGGTTTTCTTTAGCCAACTGAGAGAGTTAGTTTGCGTATCCTATGTTTATAAAGCAGTTGCATGTTTGGAGCCGCCGTTCAGTCTGTATTTCACAGCAGCGCAATGAGAAACGGCTTGGGCTGATCCGAAACGATCACAGAATACGTACGAGAGAGGTGGTGCTTTGTTTTATTTATTTTATTAATATATTTAAATTAATTTTAAGTTATCTCGCGGCCCCCCTGGAGGATCATTGGTATAGTGCATTAATAGCGGGAGAGGCGGGACATAGCGAGCACCGGGAGAGTCTGTGAGCGCGGCTTGTCTGATCCAACAAATGCCTGCATCGAAAGCGCGAGTACTGTGTGAGGGGAAAAAATGAAAGTTTATAGAGTTTCAGTGATATTATTACATTAAACTACTATACATAATGTTTAATAATGCAATGGGGGAATATTTGTGATTGCTGATAATATTTAAAACAAAAAAAAATCTTACTATCGCTATATTTTAGGCAAAAATATCTTATGAGTTCAGTATTGCGATTTGTATCGAATTGTGATATGTGTATCGTTACACTCCTATTTAAGATGAAATATCTGTAAAAAATTTCATCTTAACACGATAATAAATATATAGTGCCCAGAGTAAATAGTAAATAACTATAAGGCGCCCAGAGTATGTGATTTTTGTGTATGTGTGGTTTTAGGTGTTCCTTTTTTTCTGTGAATTAAAAAATTAAAGGGTTCACCCAAATATCATTTATTACTCACCCTCGTGTCGTTCCACACCCATAAGGCCTTCGTTCATCTTTAGAACACAAATTAAGATATTTTTGATGAAATCCGATGGCTCAGTGAGGCCTCCATTGACAGCAACATAATAAACATTTTCAGATGCCCAGAAAGCTACTAAAGACGTATTTAAAACAGTTCATGTGACTACAGTGGTTCAACCTTAATGTTATGAAGCAACGAGAATATTTTTTGTGCACCAAAAGCCATCAGATTTCATCAAAAATATCTTAATTTGTGTTCCGAAAATGAATGAAAGACATGAGGGTGAGTAATAAATGACATTATTTTCATTTTTGGGTGAACTAACCCTTTAAGTTTATTGGTGAATCATGAATTGTTCGTGAAAACACAGATTTCAGCATTAGTAAATGAGACTGTTGTCTTTGTTCTCGTTTAAACTGAAGTTGCGTGTATCCACGACTGAGTGCTCATCAACACGCCGTCTGTTTTATTGTGGTCTCCCGGAGTTGTTTGTTGTTCAGTCTCTTGCATTTGTTTTTGTTTTTTGTTTTTTAAGTGTAAGACATTGTGCTGGGCCAGTGTTGCCACCTGGTGGACCAACTGATCAGTGCAAAAAAAATAAGGTGCATGTGCCAGCTGAGCTACTACGCTGATTACGAAATTTAATTCAGGCAAACTGTATGCATACCCTAATGGAGTATACTTTGGGCTTAAAGAGATGCATTTGAAGTAGCTCTAATATTAATATTTACTTCAGTATGTTCTAAATTCATACATTTTGTATTTAATGTTTTTATCCATAGTGCTGTTACTTATAATGCAAAGAATTCACAAAAATGTATATAATAATAGTTCATTTTCTGTACTGAAATTTTTTTTTTTTTTTTTTTTTTCTTTTCTTTTCTTCCCCCAGATACTCAACCTGGACAGAACACCAACTCATATTACTGAGAGTGTCTGAATGAATTTCAGCGGTGGTAAAGAATAGTTTTGTGTCCACACAAGCGGACCTTTCAGAGATGAGGACCCCTGCGCCTGAAGGAAGCCCACAGGGCTGTATCTAAAGTAGATTGTTTTTCAGACATGCATTTCTGAAAGTCATAGAGGCGTCGTTCTGTGAAACATTGAGGTGAACAATGAAAGAGTTTATGTAAAAAGAAGTACAGGAAATTATAAAAAATATTGCAACTTTTTTTATTTTATTTCAATTTGTACAATTTTTCAGTTTCGTGTATTTCTCATTAAAAAAAATCATGTCACTTTTTATCCCTTGTCGTAACATTATAGAGTGTGACCTTAAATCATTGTTTGATCCTTGGTATCCCAACACCATTAACCACTGTTATCTTTTATTACTACATTCATTGAGATTTTGACTTGTGTTGTGTTGCCATTTTGTGAGTCCTCCCTTTCACCTGGCTCCTCTCAAGGCGATTAAACAACACTCCCAAGTCAGGACCCAGCGCTCTTCCTTCTAAACCACAGTCTCTTCCTTCATACTTCATCAGGAAGTTGAGAGAATCCCAGTTTCTCTCCTCAGGCGTGACTCCCAACCTAGATAAAATTTTGTCTGCAAGATCTGGCACCACAGGCTGCAGGAGTATCCCATACATCCTGAGGCACTCTAAAGACACATGAAGGATGGTGTCAAGCCACCGCTGGTCTCCAGGATCTTTCCGATCAAGTTTCCACGGAGCATGTCTTTGGACAAACGCGTTAGTCAGGCGCACGCATGCGCTAACGGCCTCCAGTGCTTTATATATGTGTAGGTTCTCAAAGTGCTGCTCTACTAAGACCGGAAGTGCAGATACGGCCTCCAGCATTCTGTAGTCTTCTGAGACGGCTTTTCCACAGAGCTCTTTTGGGAAGCAGGTGTTGCAGAATTGAGGATACACCTGTGAAGGGTTGAGTGAAGGAGCAGTGCAGCGGTTTAAAAGCCCGCCGAGAGCGTCCGCTAACTCGCTGTTGCACATCTTAATGACTTTATCGTCATAATAGTCACAGTCCGAGTCAGGAACACCTTGTCTCAGGAGGAAGTAGCGCAGGCCGTCCACAGTGAACTTCTCCATGGCGTCCAATGGGTTGATCACGTTTCCAAGGCTCTTGGACATTTTCTTTCCCTCCACCGTCCAGTGAGAGTGCACAGATATTGTCTGAGGAAGAGGCAATCCCGCAGCCAGGAGAAACGCTGGCCAGTATATCGCGTGAAACTTAAGAATATCCTTACCAACAACATGATGCACAGATGTCCACCACTGAGAGTGATTCTGTGGGTAATTAACAACGGTTAAGTAGTTCACAAGCGCATCCAACCACACGTAGATGACCTGTTCCGGATCTCCCGGGACTGGAATACCCCACTGGAGGCGGCTCTTCTGCCGAGAGACTGACAGATCTGGGATCTCGTCCTCCAGCCACTGAAGAACCAAGTGATGAAACTTCACAGGCCGGATGATATTTGGGTTTAATCGAAGCCAATGAAGCAGTTCAGTGCGAAAATCCGATAGGCGGAACATGTAATTGTCCTCCTTCATCCACTCCACCTGTCAATGAGGATAGAGAAATTACCTTATGCAACTTTGAAGAGCTTTAGAAGAGTTTGGTTAGGTCTTGACAAAGTCAATATAGTGGAATAAAAACAACACCTAGTCTTTTTCACTGCAACTTCAAAGAAAGTAAGACAATGTTGTCGAAACTAGCGCTGGATTCCTGAGGTCATTTTATTTTACATTGTTTGCTAGCCTGGTATAATGATCTCAACGTTAATACTTCTCACCATTTATTCTGAGGGAATGACAGATTGTTTTCCATATATACATTTTCTTTAAAGTATCTTTGAAAAGGGGGTTTGACTTGTCAAACAGTGGTGGCGTTTTCTGGACCATGGCGATTAACTTCTCCGCGATGTCGTCCACCATTTTAAATGCTCGAGCCCTTAAATTAGAATTAATTCTGATTGGTTGTCAGTGTTTTATCGTTCAACAGCTGGGAAAAAAATCGTTCTGAAAGTAATCCCAATATAGTAATAGCTGTGGTGTGGACCGTGCTATTATTCTAGAATGATTTTTAGAACATTATCGTTATCGTTCTTGTAGTGAACGGGCCTTTAGTCAAAGTATCATCTAAAATTTAAGACCTCTCATTAGTAAAAATAATAATTTTTTACCTTAAATTTTAAAAATTGAAATACTTTTTAAAGCAACACCATGCAACTTTTGGCGCTCGATAAACAAAACTGCATGCGTCTTGCGAAAGAACATTGTAGCCGGAGCTACTTCTCTCTGTTTGTCTATGACGAGTCACACAGGTACTGTGCTACTCCGGTCTGAATATAAACACTTATAGGTGTACCGTAGCAAAGACTATAGAATAACACAAGACGCATCACTCATTTTGTTTTGAACAGGAGAAAGTGCAACACGCAATATGGCGGAATAAATCCCGCCTTCTAAATAAGAGCCAATCGCAGATTGGTAAAGTTATTGCGTCACTGCTGCGGCCGTTAGAAGCTCCGGTGCCTATAGAAACAGTCCGACGCGCGCCTCCGAAATGAGACTAGAGACTCGCATTTAGGACTGCGCATTAGCTTGATCCAGCCTGAAAAATACCGTTTTTTGTCATGATTCGAGCGTTTGGAAACAAAACTTCTGAGACAGTTGTTGTCAGATTTCATTGGTGATTTCAAATATGAAATTTAATCGAAAGCTTGGCAAACAGCTTTGGAGAATTTGACGTTTCCCCATTCAAAGAGATGGGAGCTGCACTTGAATGCCTGAGAGGCGTTTCTAAGATGGCCGCCGAGTGAAATGACTTGTCTTAAAAGGACTTTGACCATAGTGATTCAAGATAAGACAAAATGGATTCTTGATGTGCTTGCTCATTATATAAATTTTTGAACACAAAAAAAGTTAGTGTTGTTTTAAGGATCTGCGGAAGCCCTGCAAATATTCAGGCAGTAGAAAAAAAACATCTGGCAACCAGAGGATGTATTTTAGATCAGGGGTTTTCAATCATTTAAATGCTACAAACCCCCAAATATTATCATCTTCATGAGATGGACCGCCATCCTAAAAAATGTTTTAATGTTTAAAGACCCAATTTATACTCATGTAAATCAGTACTATACCAATGTAAAATATTATTTGGAAAATAGTGTTACTTTTTGTTTCTACTTAATTTGTTTCTGTACAGTTAGATGCATTTTTATTTATATCTAATTTCAAGATATTTTTCATTACCCTCTATGGGACTTATGAAATCACAGCTAGAAAAAATAAATGACATTATATTTTACATATATTTAATGCTAAAATCATTTTCCAAAATTTTTCTACATCTGAACTTTGACTTTTTTTTTTTTTTTTTTTTTTTTTTTAGGGTTTTGTCATTTATAACTGACTTTGTCCTATTAGGACACATTATTTTTGGCAAATTGTCTGAAACTTCACACACATTCAAATGCATTTTCAACCATCTGAACTATTTAAAGGCCCACTGAAGTGTTGGAACGTGCAGCATTATTCAGTGTGTTGACGTAATTTCAACTGAAACAGGAAGACGGGGCGATATATCGAACAGAGCCGCAACTTTTTTTAAATAGCCAATAGCGTTTCGTTTGTTACAGCTCGGCCAGAGCCGTTAGCGTTTCCTTCTAATCTCTAACCGTTTCTCCTCATAATGTCCTTTATATCGCTTATATACAGCATTCTGTGCAGAATTCAAATGGGTCCGATACCTTTTGTGATCTGTGCCGACTCGCGCATATGATCCGCCCTGTGCTCTCGTGTCTCTGGACCGGAGCAGACTGTGCTCGCGTTGCGGCGGTTCATGTGACACTAACATGAAAACGGACTTCATTCACGTCAAAGGAAAGCATGTTTACATGGTCTGAATCGTTCCCTATTCTCTATATAGTGCACTATGTGCCATTCACCATGTAGAAACTAGTAAATGTGTGAATAAATGACCGATTTCAGCCGAGGCTTCAGCGTCTGTAAGAGTGTAGGAGGAGGCGGGACTTCAGATTCTAGAGAGCATTTGATTGGACCGAAGATTTGACGAGAAACTGAAGTGCGATGTGATGTCATGAAAAAGTGAGAGACTGTAAGATTTGAATGCTTATATCTCCTGAATGCAAATTTTGTCATTGTTTTGGAACACACCAGCTTATTTATAACCTTAAGGCTAACATATTCATACTAAAAGCTAAAAAACTTAAATTTTGATTTCAGGGGGACTTTAATTTGGAACTCGCGTGTGAAAATGTCAAAAAATTGACATTTAGATGCAACTTCGCTGCCTGGAAAATAGTCAAACCATGTCTGTTTCAAAAAAAACCATTAAAACTATCTGTAACACTGTTGTAATCCACTGACAGAGGCTTTTACTTAAGAACAGGATTGATGGTACCTTATGGCCGCTCTCCATGGATACTTTTATCGGTCTTCCCTCTGAGTCTGTTCTGTCAATAACTTGAGTTGGCGTAAGAAAACTTTCATCCGGAGTGGAGTACCAGCCTTCATAAGTGCCTTTGTAGATGAAGCCTTTGCTGTGGAGAACAGTCCAGAAGTGTTCAACGGCCTGTCGATGTCTTTTCTCTGTTGTCCGGATGTAGTCGGTGTATAAAATACCACATCTTTGAAAAACATGCTTAAAACTCTCTGAAACCTCAGTGCAGAAGTTCAGAGGGTCTTTACCAGCGTTGCTCGCTGCCTGCTGGATTTTGAGACCATGTTCATCTGTACCTGCAGAGCACATACAGACAACCTCACTTCAACATACTGATCTCTGGAGCCAGTTGCATAAAGCCATTATGTTAAAGGTGCAGTGTGTAAATTTTAGCGGCATCTAGCGGTGAGATTGGGAATTGCGACGTAGAAGCTATGGTGGCCAACGTCTCCGAGACAGCAGAGAGTAGCCAGTCAAGCAAACACGCTCTGTAGAGCAGTTTGTCCGTTTAGGACTACTGTAGAAACATGTCGGCACAAAATGGCGACTTAACATGTTCTATGAAGATAGAAATGGTTAATTCTAAGATAATAAAACATAATGGCTGAACAGCGTTACTGACAATCCTCATTTTGGCTGCGTGAGATTCTCCAGCACGAGCTGTTAAAGCTCCGCCCTCTTCTGGAAAGGGGGCCGGGAGTAGCAGCTCATTTGCATTTAAAGGGACACACACAAAAACTGCGTGTTTTTGCTCACACCCAAATAGGGGCAAATTTGACAAGCTATAATAAATGATCTGTGGGGTATTTTGAGCTGAAACTTCACAGACACATTCTGGAGACACCAGAGACTTATATTACATCTTGTAAAAGGGACATTATAGATCCACTTTAACTTTTTTTCAGTCATGCAGTACAATGTGTAAAACGTACCTGTTGAAAATCTGGAGTTGTATCCCTGTAAGAGCTTGAATCTGTGCAGACAGTCAGCAGTGACAGCTGAATACACATGGCCAATGTGAGGAGATGCATTGACGTAGAAGATGGGAGTTGTGATGTAATATGGTTTCGAGCTCTGTGAATGATCTGTGCAAAAGCATCGCAAAGCCTGACAGTGATAAATACTGTAGACGTGGGGAAGCCTTCCATGTCGGGATAATCTCAGTATTAATGTTTTGGTGCTAGTGAGAATACAGCACGGAGACCTCATCACGAGACAGCTGCTGTGAGGCGTGAGAGAACATCCGGGTCAGCGCCGTCATAAATGAGTTAAAGGGCCAACAAACCTTCCCTACTTTGAGATAAATTTGTCGAGCTTAAATAAAAATAATAAATAAATAAATAAAAAACCTTTTTTTCGGTTTTAGTTTTGTGTAAGATTAGAGTCCAGTAGTCATTATCTTACAATTGTGTCTTAAGAACTAGTATGACCAACTAACTAGCAGCTAATCAGTCTAACTTTATCAAATCTATATTTTTACGTAATATGTATGACTTTAAAAGTTATGAAAACTCTTAAAGAAAAAAAAAATTATTAGCTTAGTGCTAAAAAAATAAATAAATTTACAGTTCAGCGCTAAATATGTAAATATAGATGTAGATATATATTTAAATGAATTTCCAATGAATCGCTAAATGTACAGTTCACACACACAGAAGTACAACTAAAAAATCTGAAACCCCAGAAGCGAAAAACCTTTGTGTTGGACCTTTTAGCTGCGCCTTGAACCGGAAGTGGTCCTGTTTTCTCGTGAGCGGCGTTTATCATCCGCAGCCTCATTCCTCCAAGAAGTTACGGTAGAATAATGAATTAAAACCGTCTTATTTACTCCTCACATTTTACAGATCGATCATCTAGTCCACATTTGGGTTCGGGCTTATAGTATTTGAGTAATCCCATTGTTTTTAAGATGTCAGTAGTGGGTTTTGACGTGGGTTTTCTGAACTGCTATGTAGCGGTAGCTCGAGCCGGAGGAATCGAGACTGTGGCCAATGAATACAGCGACCGATGCACACCGTGAGTCTGCATTATTTACTCATCTATAGCACACATATATACATGGTAGTGAGCAGGCCAACCTTTAACTGAGATGTGTGACAGTGGAAAGCCGCTGTTAACTGGCTCTCTGTGACGGACACAGATCTGACAGAGCCGGTGAGGAGCCTCCCTACGGCAGATTGAGTAATAGTGCTGCCGCTACGTGATTGCAATATTTAAATACTATGGTACTTTAAAAACACACACTAATGGTATTACCATACTGTTTTACTTTCTTATTGGAGTAGATTTTGAGAAACAGCAGGCTGATACACTAATACACTGATACACATTTCCATCTCTTCAGGTTTTAAATCTCAGGTTATATTCAGATCAAATTGGTTTGATTTTGATTTTTTTTCTTTTTTTCTTTAGTTTAAAATAAGTGTTTGCTTATTTGTAAACACATATACAGTACCGGTCAAAAGTTTGGACACATTAAAAATAGTAATGTTTTTGAAAGAAGTCTCTTCTGCTCACCAAGGCTGCATTTATTTGATTAAAAATACAGAAAAAACTGTAATATTGTGAAATATTATTACAATTTAAAATAACTGTTATTTTATGTGAATATATGTTAAAATATAATTTATTTCAGTGATGCAAAGCTGAATTTTCAGCATCATTACTCCAGTCTTCAGTGTCACATGATCCTAATATGCTGATTTATTATTAATTTTGTATACAGTTGTGCTGCTTAATATTTTTTTTATGACCTTTTATAACCTGTGATACTTTTTTCAGGATTCGATGAATAAAAAGTTAAAAAAAAAGAACAGCATTTACTCAAAATAGAAATCTTTTCTAACAATACACACTACTGTTTAAAAGTTTGAGGTCAATTTTGAAAGAAATTATTCAGCAAGGATGTGTTAAATTGATAAAAAGTCATAGTAAAGAGTTGTATTGTTAGAAAATATTTCTATTTTAAATAAATGCTGTTCATTTTAACTTTTTATTCATCAATGAATCCTGAAAAAAAGGATCACAGGTTATAAAAATAACCGTTTCCAACATTGATAATAAATCAGCATATTAGAATGATTTCTGAAGGATCATGTGACACTGAAGACTGGAGTAATGATGCTGAAAATTTAGATTTGCATCACAAAAATAATATTTTAAAATGTATTCAAATAGAAAACCATTATTTTAAATTGCAATAATTTTTCACAATTCATTTTTAATCAAATAAATGCAGGCTTGCTGAGCATAAGAGACTTCTTTCAAAAACATTAAAAATAGTAATGTGTGTTTATAAATGATTGTATACATCTGATAGTCATTTGTCTTTACAGAGCATGTGTGTCTTTTGGACCACGAAATCGATCTATTGGAGCTGCAGCAAAAAGCCAGGTATGTGACGTATTCTTAAAAGACAGGATTTATTTATGTATATCTTAAAGCTGCCTTCACACAGCCTTTATATGTGTAATCATGCATGATTTTTTTTCTTCTCATTTGAAACACAGATGGTCACCAACTGCAAAAACACTGTCCAAGGATTCAAGCGTTTCCATGGTCGGGCGTTCTCAGATCCATTTGTCCAGAACATGAAGACAAGTCTCGTTTATGACCTGGCACAGATGCCATCGGGCACGACGGGCATAAAGGTAGCTGAAAGTGAAACATAATCAAGCAAACCAAATTTCAGTTGCCATGTGCAAACACAACATGATGTGAGATGACTGTGCCAGCATTGTCTAGTTTTGGCAGCAGAGCCTTCTTGTAAATCTGTGCAATGTGAATGTGTGAATATTTGTGAGTCGTTTCTGTCCTTTAGCAGTCGTATGTTTTCTGATGTTGTTGTAGGTGATGTACATGGAGGAGGAGAAGGTGTTCAGCATTGAACAGGTCACTGCGATGCTCCTCACCAAACTCAAGGAGACTGCGGAGAGTGCCCTCAAGAAACCTGTTGCAGACTGTGTCATCTCTGTGAGTTTAAAAATGAAAAAGAAGCTAGTTTTCTAATGACGTTTGAGTTACAGTTCTTTCTAGATGTGGGCATTACGTTACAGGAGGTAACGTAATCTTATCTTTATCTTATCTTATCTTATCTAGAGAAACCATCGGTCATTTTCTAAAAAAAAATAAAAATTATATACTTTTTAACCACAAATGCTCGTCTTGCACTGCTCTGCGATGCGCCACACATGACGTACTTCCACCTACGTCAGACGTGACGAGCATTTGTGGTTAAAAAGTGCATAAATTTTTATTTTTTTTAGAAAATGGCCGATCGTTTTCGACTACCTCTTGAAAGTGGACAAACTCAAAAGGTTTTACACCCTGTTCACACCTGTATTTAGAGTCGTCCACTTGTGATCCGATCGACCAAAATGCATCTTAATACCAGGTGGAAACAGGGCCTTAGAGACTGAATAATCTGATATAACTTTCCTAAGTGAATACTGTTTAAAATCCCTGCATTTTAGGTCCCCTGCTTCTACACCGATGCTGAGAGGAGATCCGTCATCGATGCGGCTCAGATTGCAGGACTCAACTGTCTGAGACTTATGAATGAAACCACTGCAGGTGAATTGTTTATCGTTTAATGCACCGTTCACAGTTACAACACACTAGTTTTCCTCTCTAACATCTGTTGTTTTTCCACGCAGTGGCTCTGGCATATGGGATCTACAAGCAGGATCTTCCAGCTCCCGAGGAAAAGCCAAAGACGGTGGTGTTTGTGGATATTGGCCATTCAGGCTACCAGGTCTCTGTGTGTGCCTTTAATAAAGGCAAGCTTAAGGTGTGTACCAATGATATTTATACTCTTGAAATGTGATCACAACTGGTATGTGGAAATATAAACAGATTTCTGCCCATACAGATTCTTGCCACAGCCTTTGACGCTGAAATGGGAGGAAAATACTTTGACGAGAAGCTGGTCAAACATTTTTGTGAGGAGTTTGCAGTGAAGTACAAGCTGGATGTGAAGTCCAAGCCCAGAGCTCTGGTCCGACTCTACCAGGAATGTGAAAAGCTCAAGAAGCTGATGAGCGCCAACTCTTCAGACCTGCCACTGAACATCGAGTGTTTCATGAACGACATTGATGTCTCAAGCAAACTCAACAGGTACGGAGTCATTTAATGAAGTGTGCGCTTGCAAAATTGGGAAAATCCTGTCGACATTTAGGGTGTGTTCACACTTGTAGTTCGGTTCCTTTGGTTCATTTGGTCTAGACCAAAAAAAAACAAAAAACATTTAGTCCTGGTCAGATTAGCGTTCAGATTGGCAATTTTATCACCGAACCTAAAGGCATAGGGATACGTTCACAACCTCATTGGTCGGATTTTATGACGTATTGCCTATTTTGAGACGGAACTTACCGAATATCCAAAACAATGCTGTGTGCTGAGATAAATGCGCTTGTTGTGTGTGCGTAGCCTGCATATGATGGTATTTTGGCCAGCTGGGAACTCGTAAAGAGCTTATAAAATGTGTAAAGGAGTCAAAACAGCGGCGGGAATCCATCCGTCACACACACAAACGATCTGCTGCGTGGAGATGCGCGTCTGATGCCTGTGATGGGCAAACTCACAACTATGATGAGAAGACAGAATCCTCACGCATATCGGGTTGTTTTTAGGGTCTCATCTTCCTGTCTTTGGTCCGTGTTGCGTTCATATATCATTCGAACCGCACCAGAGTTCTTGTTTGGTGCGCACCAGGGTTCGGATGGCAGCGTTCACACACGTTCAAATGAACCGCACTAACAGAGCGATCGCACCTGGGTTCATTTTAATCGAACCAAACGTGACAAGTGTGAACGCACCCTTACACACTTTCATGTAGTTTCCAAGCTGCTCTTTTTCTTAAAGGCATAGTTCACCCAAAAATGAAAATTATGCCATGATTTACTCACCCTCAAGCCATCCTAGGTGTATATGACTTTCTTCTTTCAGTCAAACACAATCGGAGTTATATTAAAAAATATTCTGGCTCTTACAAGCTTTATAATGGGAGTGAATGGTACCCTAGATTTTGAAGCCCAAAAAAGCACATCCATCCATCATAAAAGTAATCCATACGATTCCAGGGGGTTAATAAAGGCCTTCTGAAGCGAAGCATTTGTGTAAGAAAAATATCCATATTTATAACTTTTTTACGTCTACTCTCACCTAAGCTTACGCTACTCCTACATTCTACGTTATACACCAGAACTCGACTCTTTCGTGAACGCGTGGACGGATGTTACCGGAAGCTAGTGATTATAGTCTATAAAGTTAAAAAATATGGATATTTTTCTGACACAAACGCATCACTTCACTTCAGAAAGTCTTTATTAACCCACTGGAGTCGTATGGATTACTTTTATGATGGATGGATATGCTTTTTTGGACGCCATTCACTCCCATTATAAAGCTGGGAAGAGCCAGGATATTTTTTTAATATAACTTCGATTGTATTTGACTTAAAGAAGAAAGTCATATACGTCTAGGACGGCTTGAAGGTGAGTAAATCATGGGATAATTTTCATTTTGGGGTGAACTAACCCTTTGAGTCAAGTCAAAGGGATCACTGGGCTGTCAGGGTACAAAAGGATTATAAAATTATAATAATCCACATGATTTGTGCGCTTTATTAAAAGTCTTGAGAGGTTAGTTCACCCAAAAATGAAGATTCTGTCAACTACTCACCCTCATGTTGTTCATATAAGAACAACACCCATAAGACTTTCGTTCATCTTCGAAACACAGATGAAGATATTTTTAATGAGAGATTCCAGCCTCTTGCATTGAAAGTCCAGGTAATTAAAACTTTGACACTTCATAAAGACATTGTAAATATAATCCATATTTTAATCCAAGTGTTTTGGAGTGAGTATGTTTGCACTTGAACCACACTTGATGAGCTCTCTGTGTTTCCATATTTGCATTGATCAATGTTTATATGTGAATAAAAGCCTACATTAAATCTATTCATCATATAAAGCGATTGTTTCCTGGAACCACTTGATTCATACGGATGTTTTAACTTTTTGAAGTTAAGTTGTAATGGACTTTCAGTGGAGGAACAGAAATCTCTTGGCTTTCTATAAAAATACCTTCATTAGTGTTTGAAAGATGAATAAAGTCTTGTTGGTTTGGAATGAGGACAGAATTTGAAATTTTGTGTGAACTATCCTTGTAAAAATCTTGATACTTGTCCATCTCATTTGCATATTTAGCCTTGAGTCAAAAAGCAATAGCATGCAAATGAGATTTGAGTGTTTGGAACAAGTTAAAACGCTTTCGCATGAACTCTTCCTTTACATTCACAACTTGTTATGCTGTGTCATACATTAATTCCTATCAAGCACAATTAAAGGACCCTTATCAGAGATCATTCTGAGTTTATCTAATGGTTTATTCCTGTGGCAGGGCTCAGTTTGAAGAGATGTGTGCTGATATTTTAGCCCGAGTGGAACCTCCCTTGCGCAGTTTATTGGAACAAGCTCGTAAGTAATGACCCTTGTTCTTCAATGATAACAGTGCATGTCATAGAAATCATTCATTCACCCGTCTGTCTGTCACCTCTTTCTGTGCAGATCTGAAAAAAGATGACATCCATGCTGTTGAAATAGTGGGCGGTGCTTCTAGAATGCCGGCCGTCAAAGAAAGAATCGGCAAGTTCTTTGGGAAGGAGATCAGCACGACGCTGAACGCAGATGAGGCCGTGGCCAGAGGATGTGCCCTCCAGGTCAGTCATGCGTCACATTATGGTTGTTCTGCTGACTTGAAGCTGTTCAACAAGACTGCATTTGATAGCAGTTGTGACCTTTTAGTGTTTTTTTCCCTCCCTCATTGGCTCTGTTTCCTGATTTCACAGTGCGCTATCCTCTCCCCTGCTTTTAAAGTCCGTGAGATCTCCATAACGGATGTGGTTCCTTTTCCCATTTCTCTGAAATGGAATTCTGCAGCAGAAGATGGAGTCAGGTACAAACAGCTGTGACATTCAGAGATTGTGATTGAGTTATTAGTTTGCGCTTGATACTAATGCATGATTTTTTTACTTATGCTTTTAACTGTTTCATTTCAGCGACTGTGTGGTGTTCCCAAAGAACCATGCAGCACCTTTCTCCAAAGTGTTGACATTTTACCGGAGAGAGCCGTTCTCCTTGGAAGCGTATTACAACTCCCCTAAAGAGCTCCCTTATCCAGATCCCACAATAGGTACGTACACTCGCCAAGTGCTGTATGTGAGTAAAAACAATCACAATGTTTTTGTGACCCTGTGTCATCTTACAGAGAGGCTTGGCTAGCGAATGAGTAACACAATGACCTGAATTAAGCAAACAGGAGAAAAACAACTAAATAATTCTGTTACTATAGAAACTAAATGTATTTAGAAAATGCCAAATACATGTATTTGTCTCTCAATTCTTTTCATAGCTTACATTTACTGTGCAATCTTGCAAAACTTATAGTCTGTATGTAAATATGTACACTAAATCTGTCATGCAGGCCAGTATGTTATCCAGAAGGTGGTTCCCCAGGCCTCAGGCGAGAGTTCAAAGGTTAAAGTGAAGGTGCGAGTGAATATCCATGGCATCTTCAGTGTGTCCAGTGCCTCGCTAGTGGAGGTGCAGAAATCTGAGGAGGAAGAGGAGAGCATGGATACAGAGCAGAGCACAGAAAAAGAAAATGAGGTATTGCTTCAGGATATCACATGCCCTCTTGCACAACTGCTTTCACACCCTCATCTTATCCTGTGTTTTTGGTGCATTCATAGGTAAAGTTACCACCATGTGTTTTCAATCATTCACAGAACAAAATGCAGGTTGATCAAGAAGAACAGAAGAATCCCGGAAATGGAGAACAGGAAGATGGAGAGAAAAAAGCTGGAACAGAGGAAATGGAGGTAAATGGGTTCTACCAATAGCATCAGTTAAAGGTAGGGTAGGCAATTTGTTTTATAAACACTTATTTATTTATTTTTTTTAATAATGGTTGAAAAACTCTTCACATCCTGATAGCGGTGGTCTAAATACTATATCTCTTCTGTGGAAGTCTCAGGAACACAAAAATAGGGCCCTATGATTTCCATGATGCAGAAAACGCAGACGGATCACGGAATCCAGTCATAAAAACATAATTTATTGTATAATGCAGAATGTCATTGAATTTGTCCAATTTTTGATGAATAAATAAAAAGTAGGTCAGTACACTTAAATCAAATCCTGATATAGACTAGTGTCTGTGAATATTAAACCGCAAAAAGACTATTTAAATATGAATCCTGAATGTTCTGTGTGAATGAATGGCGTAGACGCGCGGTTTCATTTACCACACAGACACACTGAAGCGCGTGTGACACTCATGGTGTTTTCAGCCTCTGCCGCCTCACTATATGAGGACATGAATGCATGAACTTCATCTCCAGAGTCACTTCATGAGCAATTTACTGTTTCATTTGAGAAAATCTATCATCATATCATAAACAGAGAAAATCAAAGGTCTTCACGGCAACCCATCAAAATAAAAGTTCGGTTTAGCTTAAAAAAATTGTGACAGAAATATATTACTGTTGTACAGTAGAATTTAGCTACAACTCAATGGAATAATAATACTAACACTAATAACAATAATAATAATATCAAGGAATAATCACAATTTTTCTTCCATGTTTTAATTTTAACAGTAAAGCTCTGTTGTGCAGCACTTTGTTTGACAAAAAAAAGTTTGTTTAATGTCATATGATTAAAATATAAATTAAATTAATATTTTATGCCTTTATTTGATTGCCAGAAAATTAAAATTTGAAAAATTAAATTTCTGAAGAAAAAAAAGAAATTAAATAAATTTTGTTGTTTTTATTAATTCAATTAATTAGACATGCTTTTTTCATTATTAAAAGTCAACACAATTTTAATAAATGGAATCCAGAAAATTTAAAACAGAAAACAGAATTTGGTAAAAATAAAAAGTAATTTGAGAGAGAAAAAAAAAAACTTAATTCATAGGGTCCTAAAAAATGTAATTTTTGTTAAACTTTTAATAAAGTGTTGTTAAAAAAAAAAAAATTTAAAATGGGGAAAAAATAAAACGGATTTCATATTTGATCCGAATGCACTGATAGGATGTCCTACCTGCCTGTCAAAATATGCATTTCCATATCTCCTCCTATGTCAACACTATCAATGTATCAATGAATCTGCAGCAGTCAGGTGGTACAACTAGAGCTCTGTAAGTTGTTTACGTTAATTATTATTTTAATGTTATGTGCTTAGAGACATGGGGTAATTTAACACCGTCTCTCGTGACGCTTTGCAGAATCTGCTGTGTGCGTTCATGTGTTTTGGAGGAGGCGTGGCTTATGAGATGCTCTGAAGGGAGGGCGGGATCTAAAGCTTTCAGAGCTAACATGCTATTGCTAGCCTCTCCGAAATTGCCTACCCTACCTTTAAATGACCCATATATTTTGGATCATTTGATAATCATGCTGATTACCATTCAGACGTCCATCACATAACTAAAGGCCCGTTCTCACCAAGGACAATAACTATAATGATGACAATAAAGATATAGTTCCGAGAATCGTTCTAAATATAAAACAATATCAGAGTCCACATCACAACTATAAAGATAAGGAACAGTGTCGATAGAATCACTTTCAGACTTCCAGCTGATGAACCATAAAAAGATTGACAGCCAATCAGAATCCATCCTGTATTAAAGAGCTCAAGCATTTAAAGCAGCAGACGACAAAACCAGTGCGCGCTTAGAATAAACAAAACTATATTGTGCGCTGGTGTGGATGCTAATACAGTTATCATTATAGTTGTTGTTGGTGTGAACGGTCATTATAACAGTTCTCTCCATGGATTGTGATTTGTTCAGACGTCACCAGAGGAAGGCAAACAGGAGAAGAAATCGGATCAGCCTCCACAAGCCAAAAAGCCCAAAGTGAAAACAAAGGTCCTGGAGCTGCCCATTGAAAACAACCCACAGTGGCAATTAGCCAATGACATGCTCAATCTCTTCGTGGAGAGCGAGGTATGCTTTCTTTGCGGTTGAAAACTGTATCAGGGGTGGTGATTTCAAGATTGTTAAATCTACTGTAACATTCCTTTTCCTCAGGGAAAGATGATCATGCAGGACAAGCTCGAGAAGGAGCGCAACGATGCCAAGAACAATGTGGAGGAGTACGTGTACGAGATGAGGGACAAACTGCACGGGATATTCGAGAAGTTCGTCAATGAGAGTGTGAGAGCAGTCACATGGCTTGAAATCTAAATGCATGGATTCCATAGTCGGAAGAGTTGGAAATATCAGGGAATTGTGATTGACAAATCTCATGAAACTGTTTATTAGCTAGAACTTGCTCTTTATAAGTGACATATCTGCATGAAACCATTTTGAAATTCTTGTCCAGTAATTACAAAAGATTGGAATATTTCTAGACATTGATTGGTCAGAAGGTGTGGGAACCTTGTAAATGACTTGATATTATTTTTGCCTTTTTTATCGCTATAACTTAGAGATCACAGACTTTTATTATTATTATTATTGTGGAGGTTTTAAAAATGCATCGATTTTTCCTGCTTTCTCTTCCAGGACAGAGATGCTCTCTCATTAAAACTAGAGGACACTGAGGTCTGGCTGTATGAGGATGGTGAAGACCAGTCTAAACAAGTATACATCGACAAACTTGTTGAACTGAAGGTACTAAATGTCTTTTGATGTCTACAATTTATGATGCAAGTTTGTATGAATTAGGGTTTTTTTTCCTGACTGTTAAAGGGTTAGTTCACCCAAAAATAAAAATTCTGTCATTAATTTCTCACCCTCATGTCGTTCCACACCCACAAGACCTTCATTCATCTTCAGAACACAAATTAAGATATTTTTGATAAAATCCGAGAGGTATATGACTCCTCAATAGACAGCAATATAATCAACACTTTCAAGGTCCTGAAAGGTACTAAAGACATCGTTAAAACAGTCATGTGACTGCAGTGGATCAACCTTAATGTTATGAAGAGATGCGAATACTTCTTGTGCGCAAAAACGAAACAAAAAAAAACGACTTTATTCAACAATCTCTTCTCTTCTGTGTCATTCTCATACGTTGTTTACGTCCAGCGCTTCCAGGTTCTACGTCAAAACGCCGGCTCCTGCGTCAGCCTGACACACATGCGTCTTGCTGATCACGTGATCAGCTTTGGCCAATACTGAGCCGGCATTCGGACGTAAACACGGAAGCCTTCACTGTGCTTACTGCAGCAACTATATAAGGATAATGACAGGGAAGACAAGAGATTGTTGAATAAAGTCGTTATTTTTGTTTTGTTTTTGCACACAAAAAGTATTCTCGTCTCTTCATAACATTAAGGTTGAACCACTGCAGTCACATGACTGTTTTAACGATGTCTTTAGTAGCTTTCTTGGACCTTGAAAGCACAAAGTTTTGTTGTTATTTTGAGTGTACACAAATAAAAATAGACCCTTTATAGTTTTGAATGATGTCATCTGTATGACCATAAATGACGGAGTGTTTTAAGTTGTTTCTGCTGTTAAAAGGAAACAATTCAAGTGATCATGCAGGCGTCTTACACACAACTGTGTTCAGTTCTAGCATTGCTAGCTTGACATCGTAGCCTGTTGATTAGCAAAATAAAATAGTCAACCAAACTTATAGTTACACTATAGTCCACTGTACAGTCTGTGGTGTTATGCAAAGCACATTTTTGCGCATGTGAAGGATGGTGTTTTACGTCTATATTGTATCATGAATGTAGTACAAAGACTTGTTTGCATAATAAATAATAGTTTAGCATCCAAATACAATTTTGATTAGTGCTGAAAAAGAGAGGTAGGCTACGTGAGCCCAACACCGGTTTCAGTTTTGCTTTAAATGAATTCATTTTAGCTTGACGTTTTTATAGCTACTTTTATTTTTCATTCTAGTTCTGTTCTAACTTTAAATTTAAAGGATTTGTTGTGGAGGGGAACTAAAATAGCCTATAGCTACGTTTATAGTGTTTGTAAACATTTAGCTTTATTTACCGTAAAAATCACTCTTTTAAACCATTTAACTGATAACGGTCAAAATTCTTACAGTCGGTTAACCGGTTAATTACAAGCATCCCTAGTATGAATGCATATAGCTAACCATACTGTTACACACAAAACAAACAACACTCAGGCACCAAATTGTATTGCCCAAGTGCAAAGTACAGCTACTTGATTTATTATACTGCGAATTATACTTGTGTTGTATATTTAGAACCTATTAATGTATTAAAACATTCTTGCAGAATCTCGGCCAACCCATTCAAGAGAGGTACACAGAATTTGAGGAGAGACCCAAAGCTTTTGAAGAGTTGGGCAGACAGTTGCAGCAATACATGAAGATTGTAGAGGCCTACAAAACCAAGGTGAGGTTGTGTTGGGTGAATGTTGCATAAGGTACAAATTTGCACTTGGTTAGTGTCTTGACGTGTCTTTTTGAATTGCAGGAAGAGCAGTATGATCATCTAGATGAGGCAGAGGTTCAGAAAGTGGACAGGATGGTGAACGATGTCATGATCTGGATGAACAGTAAAATGAACCAGCAGAGTAAACAGAGTCTCGCCGTGGAGCCTGTGGTGAAAACGTCAGAGATACAGGCCAAAACACGGGTCAGTCACAGTTGTTTTTTTTCTAAAGTACATTAGTATGTTAGCATTCAGATATCATTCAGTACTATGGTGCATAAAAAAGTGCTATGGTTACTGCCACAATTTTGATGCATTTGTATTAAATCTATTCCTTTTTTCCATAGGAGCTGTTCTCCACTTGCAATCCCATTGTGACCAAACCCAAGCCCAAAGTGGACTTGCCAAAAGAAGAAAACCCGTCAGAACCCAACGGGCCGGTCAATACGCAGGAAAACCCTGAAGCCCAGCCCAGCGGCACAGAGAAAGCTGCTGCTGACAGTGCAGACGCCACAGAAGCCAAGCCTGACATGGACCTCGATTAACCGCGCTGTGTAATGTTATGTTAACATTACACGTTATGTTATGTGACATAATGTTTTTGTTAATGTTAACTTATATATTTCCAGTGACCGCTAACGCTAAATCATTGTCCTCGCAGCGGGATGACTCTGGCAATGAGACAATACATTTGCATGTCCTTTTATATTATGAAAAACATAAATCATAATGCTGTAAGACTTCTGATTGAAAACCATTCTGTTTGCCCATGATTGAGTTTCTGTTATATGCTGGTTCTGTCAACTGTTGTTTCAATAAATATGAATTGAAACATTAAGTGTGTGCACGTTTATATTGTAGAATTACTTTAACATAATGCAGAAGCATGCGTGTTTGTTTTGTGTAGTGCAGTTTGCTTCAACTATTGGTTTATGAATATGTTTACAAATGTTACTTGTTAACTTCAACATATAAGCCAAAACTGGTAAATGTAAAATCAAGTGTTTCAAAAATAGTCAGATTTTGGTAATATGCTTTATTTTACATTCAGCACCCTATGTTTGCATTTGCAAATCACAGATCCAGTTTTTAGAGTGGGCAAATGGGGATTTTGGCCTGTCCCACCTCACCACCTTTTGACTATCCAAAAATTAAAATCGCACCAAAAAAATTACAATTTTAACAATCTTTTGAAATAATATTCAGTTAATTGTAAACGTATATAACCAATGTTCTTGGGTAAATCAGACATGATATCATGTAGTTGTTAGATGTTTTAATATTTTAACACAATGAATTGAAAAAAGAATAAGACATTTCTTTCAAAATGAACAAAAACCTTCACCTGATGGTGTTAAATACTGACGGAACTGACAAATAATACTGATGGAGTTGACAAATAATACAGACGGTGTTGACAAATAATACAGACGGAGTTGACAAATACTGATGGAGTTGACAAATAATACTGACGGTGTTGACAAATACTGATGGAGTTGACAAATAATACTGACGGAGCTGACAAATAATACTGATGGAGTTGACAAATACTGACGGAGTTGACAAATAATACTGACGGAGCTGACAAATACTGATGGAGTTGACAAATAATACTGACGGTGTTGACAAATACTGATGGAGTTGACAAATAATACTGACGGTGTTGACAAATACTGATGGAGTTGACAAATAATACTGACGGAGCTGACAAATAATACTGATGGAGTTGACAAATACTGACGGAGTTGACAAATAATACTGACGGAGCTGACAAATACTGATGGAGTTGACAAATAATACTGACGGTGTTGACAAATACTGATGGAGTTGACAAATAATACTGACGGTGTTGACAAATACTGATGGAGTTGACAAATAATACTGACGGAGCTGACAAATAATACTGATGGAGTTGACAAATACTGACGGAGTTGACAAATAATACTGACGGAGCTGGCAAATACTGATGGAGTTGACAAATAATACTGACTGTGTTGACACATACTGACGTGTTGACAAATACTGATGGAGCCTACAAATAATACTGATGGAGTTGACAAATACTGATGGAATTTACAAATAATACTGACGGAGCTGGCAAATACTGATGGAGTTGACAAATAATACTGACTGTGTTGACATACTGACGTGTTGACAAATACTCATGGAGCTGACAAATACTGACGGTGTTGACAAAAACTGACGGAGCTGACAAATACTGACGGTGTTGACAAAAACTGACGTTGACAAATATTGACGGAGTTGACAAATACTGATGGAGCTGACAAATACTGACGGTATTGACAAAAATTGACAGAGCTGACAAATACTGATGATCTTGACAAATACTGACGGTGTTGACAAATACTGACGGTGTTGACAAATACTGACGGAGCTGACAAATACTGACGGTGTTGACAAATACTGACGGAGCTGACAAATACTGACTCAGTTGTAGTTGCCTTAATAAACATATCAAAAATGCCAAGATTTATCCCACAACTATTTACAGAAACTATTACACCGGGATGACGGAGTTGACATGTTGACCGCAGAGACTTCAACATTGTTTGTATAAAATATAAAAAAAAATATAAAACTTCCAGGACTATGTGTCCTACTGTGAGATCCACAATGAACAGTAAATAGTAAGTGCTCCTCAGAGTTAAAGATGACCATGACATTGCCTGATTTATTCAGAATTATATGGAGTTGACGCAAGTGAGGACACAACTTTGATAGCCATTTTTTTATGTAACATATTATTCAAGCCTTAATTTTTGTATTGTCTGATATATTACAGATCTCTGCCTTTCAATTTAAATGTATATTTATGAATTTCTTGCATTTTTAAAAACTTTGTTTGGCAAATTAATTACATTGTGACCTCATGCTGAGGACAGGTTAAATTACATGTATTTTCCAAGAATAGAAATAATACTAACAAAATAATTTTTAACGTTTTTTTTTTTTTTCTTTGGCGGAAACAAGCTTCCATATTTCATGATTAATATTAAAATATTTTGTTTTTTAGAGTTGCAGGGAGTAAGTGGATTAACAAGTGTATAATCTTGCTGAATTGGCCGGTTTTGTTCCTAAACCATTTCAGTTTTTGTGACGCATTGTGTTTTCCATTCTCAAGTCCTGACTGAGATGTGCAAACTGCAAACTCCGCAACATTTCCTTTCAGTCACATGATCGTGTTCCTCTGTGCTGCTCTGCGGTGTTGGAAAAGTTACTGCAACTTAGAAACATATGATCTGGTAAGTGTTTTAGTAACTAAATACGACGTATATAATGTCTTTCCATATTTATTATTATTTCCGCGATTTTCTAGTCACGGGTTAGTATCTATTTTTGTAATTCAGAGCATTATACGCAAGTTTATATTTAATAACTTACTGAGAGCAGGTAGCATACACCCTCTTAGCGACGCGAAAAACAGCCCTCAACGATCAGTCGCGTGTTTGTACAGTTGTGTTATAACTCTTCAGGTTATCAGTGAGGTGTAGTTTACTTCAACTGCACTTCCGCCCTAATCTAACGATAGTAGGGGCTAAAGTCTGGAGAGGGCAGAACCTTATTGATTTACCTGATCGTTTCTCTGACACAGATGAAGCCATGAAGCTCATCATACTCAATGACTATGACCAGGTCAGCGAATGGACTGCCAAATACATCAGGAACAGGATAAGGAAGTTTAATCCAGGTCCTGACCGGTTCTTCACTCTGGGTCTTCCAACAGGTAGAGTCATAAAACAAATCACTGTGTGTGTATTGCACGTTCATTTGAAATGTAAGCCTGTTCTGATTGTGTGTGTGTGTATTGCAGGAAGCACTCCGCTTGGATGCTACAAGAAACTGATCGAGTATCACAAGAAGGGAGAAATATCGTTTCAGTATGTGAAAACGTTTAATATGGATGAGTACGTGGGTATGTGAGCGGGCGTTTATGCTTAGGGATCAAGGGTTGAACTGGCTGTCATATACTGTTTTAGAGCTAAATAGATTGTTGTCTTTACAGGTATTCCTAGAGACCATCCTGAAAGTTACCATTCATTCATGTGGAATAACTTCTTCAAGCATATCGACATCCGAGCAGAAAACACCCACATCCTAGACGGAAACGCATCCAGTCTAGAGAAGGAATGTCAGGACTTTGAAGCCAAAATCAAAGCTGCTGGAGGAATCGAACTTTTTGTTGGCGGTAAGACAGTAGATCGAACTTTGACCTGTGAATGGCACCATTAAACAACGCTGCCTTGTATTCATGTTGCAGGTATTGGACCTGATGGTCACATTGCATTCAATGAGCCTGGTTCCAGTCTTTTGTCCCGAACGCGTGTTAAGACCTTGGCGATGGACACGATTCTTGCTAACGCACGTTTCTTTGATGGCGATCTCTCTAAAGTCCCCACCATGGCCCTCACGGTTGGTGTCGGCACAGTGATGGACGCTCGAGAGGTACACATATTTCAGAAGCTTTTCATAATGCACCTTAATTATGTTTATAAATGTCAGTCACCCCTGCTGCTGCTGCTATAACTGACTTATCTTTATTGCCAAAATTACATATTTCTGTAGCTACATTTTAGCTTTGAACATATACAGTGTACTATGGAAGAGGATTAGGGCCAAGCGATAATAAAAAATTAATAAAACCATCTCGAGATTAAAGTCATTATAATGCGAGATTAAACTCGTTAAATTTCGAGAAAAATTGTGTGTCGTGTTTCGAGAAAAAACTTAAATTTTGCGAAAAAAGTCGAAATACAATGTTGAGAATAAACTCATTAAATTTCGAGAATAAAGTCATGTTTCGAGAATAAACATTCGCTTGAAGGACAAATACACATAAAAGTATGGCAAAAGTTGGAATTGAGAATTATTCTCTTTAAAGTTCGTATGTTGCACCTACTTATTATTTGGTTATAATTAGCTAAATCTGACATACCTTTGTTATTGAAAGAAAGCCTAAAATATAGCTTGACTAAGTCATCGAATGCTGTTTATTCTCGACATTTTATTTAAACTTTTTTCTCGAAATTGAATGAGTTTTTTTCTCGAAACGCAACAACTTTATTCTCAAAATTTAATGCGTTTATTCTCAACATTTTATTTCAACTTTTTCTCGAAATTGAATGAGTTTTTTTCTCGAAACATAACTTTATTCGCAAAATTGAATGAGTTTATTGTCGACATTTATTTAGACTTTTTTTCTCGAAATTTAAAGAGTTTTTTTATCGAAACGCAACGACTTTATTCTCAACATTTTATTTAAACTTTTTATCGAAATTTAATGAGTTTATTGTCGACATTTTATTCTGAATTATTTCTCGAAATTTAACGAGTTTTTTCTCAAAACGCAACGACTTTATTCTCAAAATGTAATGTTTATTCTCAACATTTTATTTCAACTTTTTTCTCAAATTTTTACATTTTTTGTCTCAACACAACGACTTAATTCTCAAAATTTAACGAGTTTATTCTTGAACATTTTATTTCAACTTTTTTCTCGAAACAATGACTTTATTCTCAAAATTTAATGAGTTTATTGTCGACATTTTATTTTGACTCTTTTCTCGAAATTTAACAAGTTTTTTCTCTAAACACAATGCCTATATTCTCGAAATTTAATGATTTTATTCTCAACATATATCAACTTTTTTTCTCTAAATTTAATGAGTTTAATCTTGCATTATAATGACTTTAATCTAGACATGGTTTTATTTTTTTATTGCTGCTTGGCCCTAATCCTCTTCCGTAGTGTACAGCTTGCAAAAACAATATGCATATAAAATATTCATCATTATTAATAAAATATTAAAACAATATGCAAAAACAGCAACTTGTTTAGCACACACTATTATAAGCCTTTATGCCAAAAATAGCAACAGATTCGACAGCATCACCAAGGTCAGTAATTTCAGTTGTGGGCTGATCTGAATAAATACAACAATAACATGATTATGTGACATTTTTTAGGTCATGATCCTTATCACTGGTTCACATAAAGCATTTGCCCTCTATAAAGCCATAGAAGAGGGAGTGAATCACATGTGGACTGTGTCAGCGTTCCAGCAACATCCTCAGACTGTGTTTGTGTGTGATGAAGACGCAACACATGAGCTCAGGGTCAAAACGGTCAAGTATTTCAAAGGTAAAAGAAAAGACAAGCTCGTGTTGTACATGGTTTGTGGATTTCTGTCTCTCTCTCCTGGGGGGAAAAGTGAATGCATGAATATTGTGTATGCAAGAAAAATCCATAATCCATTTGTTAATGTTTTTAGGCATTATGCATGTGCACAACAAGATGGTGGAAGAGCCATAGTCTGATACTGACGAGAAGACTGGACACACAGATTTGCCTCAAATTGTGCTCCTTTTTCTGTTGTTTTTATATAACTTTTTTTTTCTTTTATGAAACATCTCATACTGATATATTGAATTAAAATGTTTATATCATATTCGACTGGTAATCTTTATTCCTGCTTGAGTGCAATACATGTCCACAGAAGGTTTTTCACCTTGGGAGAATGCATATCCTCATTGTCATGTTGAAAAAATGCCCAACAATGCAGGGAATGAGGAAAGGGTAACATCTTCTGTTTCAAGTTTGTGTATTAAATTACACAGTGGTGTGTGAATTCATGACAGCATTGATAAAGCACAACTCCCTCACACCTTCAGCACTCATACATCCCTATATAAGAGCTTTACTACCACTGAACTTTACTGTGGGAACCAGGCACTTCTCACTGTACTCCTCCTTCAAGCAACACCATAACATTTTGGATGCTATTAGATCCAAAATGATTGATTTGGTCTCATGAGACCAGAGTATTGATTCCCAGAATCTATATTTTGTAAATATGGGCTTTGGAAATGGCTAACTGACTTTATTATGCTTTGGCTACAGTAGGTAGTTCCAGTGAGAACAGCAACCATGCATGTCATTTCTGCAGACTGCATCTTACTCTCTGAGATAAACAGTCACTCTTTCCATAGCTTTTGCTGGCTTTGAGACACTCGCTTGGTATTTCTCCTGCTCTTTGTCTAGCAAAAAAATCCCTCATCACTAAATGAAAGCTTAAAAAGAAGGCCTGATTATTTCAGGGGCCTTGTCACAAGTCCATTGTTTTTGAATTTCTGTGTTACTTTTGCTATATTTTCACACTTAAAACAAGGATTTGGTAATCCTCTTGTACCACTGTCCTCTTTTGTGCTAAGAAATGTCTCCTGACAGTTCTCTCCCAAGTGCTTTCATTGTTTTCAGCATTAACTCTGAGAATGATTCAGTGGGCTATATAACACCTTTTAATCGTCAAGAAATTACTTCTCTTTAAATGTTTTGTTTCAACATACTTACCTGTTGATCAAACATTGCCTTAAACTTACACCAGAAAATTTTTGTTTCGTTTTATTTTAGGAGGGTGTACTCATTTTTGCTACACAACATTTTATCACCTTGATAAGAAAATCTTATTTTGCTGAATCATTTTGGCATGCTTCTTTGGTAATTGATTAAGCAGACTTGATGGACCATTATATCTCTAAAGAACCCTAACATGTCTTCTAAGTAATTGAGTAATTGCTGACTTTCAGAAGTTTCAGAGGGGGTGTACTCATTTATGCTGTGCACTGTATATTACATCTTGTGAAAGGGGCATTATAGGTCCCCTTTAATATTATTTTTAGTATTGTTATTGTTAAGTACTTATTTTATTTCATATTGCAAGATTTCTGAGCAGAAATAACTGATGGTTGGGAAATCAGACGCACCCTCTCCAGAGTCAAATATTAGAGGACACAAAAGATTACTTTTGCATTAACAGTGTTTATTACTGTTTTGGTTCTGAATATGGCAGACAATGACAGGCTCAATTCATCAGAGAATGTGCAAGTAACTAATATAAGTCTGTGTTGTATTTAGTAATAATGTTAATGTCTCCCTTTAGCCATTGTAAAGACAAGTGAAAGTATAAAAGTTCAAAGGTGTACCTTCAGTTCAGCGGTTTGGCAAAGTCACTTTTGGAAACTCTTTTAACTGCTTACATAACAATAATCTTTGCACTGACATAACTACACCCATGGACTGTGTTCAAAACATAGTGAGCTGCCTACTTAGGAAGCTGAGCTGAGTATGCTCGAAGCGTGTCTATAACGACCGAAATGCAGTCTAGGTAGGCAGCACACTAGGTTTCGAGACGGAGACAGAGATGCTGACACTGAACCTGACTGAGCATGAGCAGTCGCCATTGTTTGGGCTATAGATTAGCCTAGTACTGTCCATCAGTATTCATACGAACAAATTTTAATTGAGCAGTAAAATTGTGATATTAAGTAAAAGTTAGGTTCAACTAGTAATCATTGCTACTGTATGACCGATTAATTGAAGAGATCGACGCAGAAGAATGTCAGCTCAGAGGAGTGGATATCAGCAGGTAACAAACATGAGCAAGATCATTTGTTTGGTTTTAAAGCGAGGTTTTTTCTTCTGTAACTTAGGTTGATGGTTTAATGGACGTATATCGAGTCAAATCGGTTTTGATAGTAATTTCTCAGACTCTGAATTGTCATTTTTTCCGAACAGAGATGGTAGTCCTAGTTAGACTAATTAGCTGGTTAGCCGCTCCTTCAGCGGCCTATATTTACACAAATAAACCGGAAAACGAGGAGTTTTAGATTAGTTATAGAATATAACTCAATATTGTCTGTACTTTATCGCGAATAATCAATATCTAAGGTTGTCATTCTGATCAAGTGTTGTAGTGAGCAGATATATTTAATGTTACAATAGTGTTAAAGTTCATGATTTACTACAAGAAGGCAGTGGTGACATTGTTTATTTTTGTAAATCCTCATCATATGACATTTATTTTTATATTTTAATATATTAATATAATATATTTTAATATTTTTACCTAATTATAGCTATGACTCGTATAATAATAATAGCCTCCTGGGACCCAGAAAAAAAAGTTTTTGAATTTAGTATTTTTTCCCCCACATCATTACATTGTTTTAGAGCATAAGGAAAAATTTTTACAAATAACATTTTTGAAAAATTATATTTTATGCAATGTCCTCTGTAGTGGACACCAGGACTAAGTTGTTTAAAAAATAAAATAACATTAAATTACATGTATAGGCAAAAACAATGGAATTTATTTTTTATTCACCAATCAATTTTTAGGTTTTTTTAACTAAATTTTGTTTAAAGATGATTCTCAACTATGTTATGAAAGATAATATGAATCGATATACCATTTTACTTTATGCAATATGTGGGTATACATGGGTTTTCCCATTCAATATAATGCATCTATACACTGTATCTAATTTGCATATTAATGTGTTCTTGGAGCAACATGTAATGAAAAAAGAAATGTAATAATGGGAGTAAAAATTGGCAAGATTTTCATAATAATATCTAATAATTAATAGGAATATTGATATATATAATTTATTTCGCTATTCACCCAAAATGCCTGTTAATCATGATTTAAGTCCTGGTGTCCTCTACAGAGGTCATGTATGAAATCAGTGCCCTGCTTAGTCACAGAAATTCACATTTTGATTAGAAACCCTATAACATTTTCCTGAGATGAAAATCAATCCGATTTAAATGATAATTACAAAATATTATCATATTTCCATAAGAGTGTTAAATTTAATCACTAAATTAATGTCAAGTCATTTTTAAGGACCAAGGAGAAGTTGTTGTCATGGTGAAACTTCCAAACATTTGGTATCTTTGCAAAGCCCTGAATCTGGACATCCAGACACACGTTAAAACGGTGGCATGTATGATGTCAGAGAAATTCACTAAAATATAATGTCCACTACAGAGGACAAAATTCTATTCCTGGGTCCCAGGAGGATATAAAAAATAATATGAAAGACTCAAGCTGGTGAGATATAACCTTTGTGAAAAATGCCCATGTAAATATAAATATATACATGAAAATATAATGTATTTTACAGATAAAAACATAAATAATATATATATTATGCCGTTTAATTAATCTAATTAATCGAACATCAAATTTGGCTGGAAAAATTACCCCTAAAAGATAGTCATTATTGTGTTAAATGAGAAAAGAATCGAATAGACATTACAAAAAGTAGCTTTAGAAAGAAATATTTTATTTGGTTGAACAGAATTTATTACACGTAAACTTTTAGTTTTACAACGGCCATGATTTTTTTCAGAATCTGCATCTGAGTTGGTATTTAGATATATTTACTGACCAAAAGTTTGGTTCCCAACATTCTTCGAAATATTTTCTTTTATGTTTCACAAAAAAAGGTAAGTCATAACTAAAACTGCCAGTAGGTGGCGGCAAATGACTAAATGTGTAAGTCATTGAGTCATTCATACATTCGATTCATTCAAACAGCTGATTCATTCAGGAATTACGTAAATAGCTGTGTCCAAAATTGAATACTTCTCTACTATATAGTACGCGAAAAACAGTATGTGAACAAAGTAGTATGTCCGAATTCATAGTATTTGAAAAACAGTAGGCGAAAAGTACCCAGATGACTTACTACTTCCGGTGAGATTCTGAAGTGCGCATATGATGGACACTTCACTATCCCATGAGGCCACGGGAGAGGATTTGTGAATGGAATTGAAGGGATGTAACTGACGCTGACTAACATGGCGGATGTAGTACATCCGGATTTCATTCGTACTACACGCATTTGAACGTAGTTTTTCAACGGTCATCTAAATGTAGTACCTACTCAGCATGTGATTTCGGACGCAGCTCAAGTCATTGAGTCATTCATACATTTGATTCGTTCAAAGAGCTGATTCATTCAGGAATGAAGTAAATGGCTCTCTTTAAGAAAGGGCTATTGAATCATTGGTTCACCAGATTGATTCACTCAAAATGCGGATTCATTCATTTGAATTCAGTCATTCATATTTATATATGTAAGCAATAAGGTACGAGTGGCTGTGCTGTATCGTGAATAAGTCACGGCTGAAGGGCATTGTTAGGCACGACGCGAAGCGGAGTAACCCCTTCAGCCGTGACTTATTCACGATACAGCACTAGCCTCGAGTACCTTATTGCTTTTATACAATGGTTACCACACAATACAAATATTAAAGCCAAAAATATGTATCAATGCAACTTTCATGAAGTAAACTTTCACTAAAAGCCTTCCTTCCGCCACAAAAAATAGTCCCTGACCGTGAACAGCAACAGAAGTTACATTATTACGCCATTAGATGGCGGCAAAGACTGTCTTTATGAGTGTGTCACTCAGTAGCGAAGACTTTTACATTGAAAACACTGAATTGTTATGAACACGGAATAAGATGCAACTGACAAATGCTTTGACTAGCGCTGTCAGTCACGGGAAAACCCCTTAACTGTTAAAAGGACGAGATAATACATCGGAGATTTAAACAGATTTTTCATTATGAACATAGGACTGACCTGAAGGAAAATGCTAAATCTGAATGCAGGTAATAAACTCGCTCACTCGATCTTTCTCACAACACTCTTCTACATAATACAGTAAGCCTTAATGAATGATATCAATTCAGAACTAACAGTTTACGTTGCTAAGAGTGGTTGGTAAGGGTGTTGTGTAGTGATACACAGAACTGTTGGGTGAAGCGGTGAATAAAACACAGCTATTGACCAATCAGAATCAAGGACAGGAACTAACCGTTTTATAAATGTATATAATATATTTCTGATTACATTATTAATATTATTGTTTGTGTGTTATTAAAATGCTACATTCGTATTTTATTAAAAATATTGTAATATGATATCCTTTCCAAATATCACCAGCTTTGTTTGTGATTTGTTCTGTAGCTGAATAATGAGGAGGAGTCAGGCGAGGTGTTTCAACCGGCTGCTGATGCGCCTCCACCGTACAGCAGCATTGCAGCAAGTAACGCAGGTAACAGAAGTGTGTAAATGTAGCCACTGCAGCCTGACGCACCAGAAATAACTCATGTGTCATTATTCATAACCTTCTACTCTGTTTGATTCATTTGTAGCCTTTTTTGAGTACAAAGAGGATGACGTGTTCCCTAAACCCCCCTCATACAATGTTGCCACATCACTGCCATCATATGATGAGGCCGAGAGGAGCAAAGCAGAGTCCACTGTTCCACTAGTCACTGACCGGGTGAGTGTTTGTGATTATTTTAGGGGTACTTATAGTGAATAAAACACTCTTTTGACACATCTTTGTTTGTACGTCCACTACAGGATGAGGACTTCATTGCCAGGGACAGCTTTGATGATACGGATCAACTGCGGGTTGGGAATGATGGGATATTCATGCTTACATTTTTCAGTAAGCGTGCACAATACTCACCATAGATATGTATACGTAGATGCCACATTCGGTCTAGACACGTTCATGTTTCCATGCCCTGTTCGGACGGTAATTGTTTGTTGTGAGGACATATGGTCATTTTTACATTTACAGGGGCTAATCAGTGGGTTTATTGCCATCTGAATTCATGGGTTTATCTCCCCTAAAAGTGTAAACAGCCTCCCAGTCACCATCTAAACATTGAGAGTGGTCCGCTCAGATCCATCAATCACTTTACAGCTCAACCTATAGTGAGAGTTAAGGGCGTGGCTACTGTAGTAGGTGGAGCCAGAGGGTGTTTAGCCTGACACGATGGAAAAAAGACATTCAGCTTTGGTACAGGAGCGCAAGCCAAAATTCACTGCAGTTTGACCTTCAAAGATTAAAAAGGTCATGAACACGCCAAAGCCTCAAACAGTTGTGCTGCATCATGTCAAAAAATGGGCCATGTGCAGATGGGTTTATTATAAACGAGACGCTTGCATTTGCTCTAGACAGAGTTAGTCTACTCTATTGCTTACTTGTGATACATAGCAACACAAATAGTATGTTGCTAGTATTTCTAGTGTGTTGGGCCTTTTATTTTTACCTGTTTAGCCTTCACAAGGAGGCGTGGCGCAGGAAAGGGGCGTTTACATGGTTGCTTGAAAATATGCTTTATTTTTATAATTCCGCTAGGAAACGGCATACTTCACCTTTGAAAAGAAAAATAAAACATATCACGTAAACTTTTGAAATGTGCCATTGTTATGCTGTGCAATACATTTTAATATTTATATAAATTAGGGCTTGCACAGCTGGTTATTTTACTAGTTGAACAAGTAGCCAGGTCACACGTTTACCTTATGTTGATAAGCGTTTACTTTAACTTGTTTCTGTTAAAGGATTAGTTCACTTCAGAATTCAAATTTCCTGATAATTTACTCACCCTCATGTCATCCAAGATGTTTATGTCTTTCTTTCTTCAGTCGAAAAGAAATTAAGTTTATGTTTTTGAGGAAAACATTCCAGGATTTTTCTCCATATAGTGGACTTCAGTGGGGTTCAACGGGTTGAAGGTCCAAATGTCAGTTTCAGTGCAGCTTCAAAGAGCTCTACACGATCCCAGACGAGGAATAAGAGTCTTATCTAGAGAAACCATCGGTCATTTTCTAAAAAAAATAAAATTATATACTTTTTAACCACAAATGCTCATCTTGCACTGCTCTGCGATGCCATACACATTACATAATCACGTTGGAAAGGTCACGTGTGATGTATGCGGAAGTGCTGCTGTAGGGCGAAAAACTTTGTTTCACTTTGTAAACACTTGCTCAGTACTTCCGCCTATGTCACGCGTGACCTTTCCAACATGATTATGTAATGCGTGGCACATCACAGAGCAGTGCAAGACGAGCATTTGTGGTTAAAAAGTACATAATTTTTATTTTTTCTAGAAAATGACCGATGGTTTCTCTAGGTAAGACCCTTATTCCTCGTCTGGGATCATGTAGAGCTCTTTGAAGCTGCACTGAAACTGACATTTGGACCTTCAACCCGTTGAACCCCAGTGAAGTCCACTATATGGAGAAAAATCCTGGAATGTTTTCCTCAAAAACCTTCATTTATTTTCGACTGAAGAAAGAAAGACATAAACATCTTGGATGACATGGGGGTGAGTAAATTATCATGAAATTTGAATTCTGAAATGAACTAATCCTTTAATTTCCACATTTTTAAAATGACATCTATCATTTAGATAGATAAATTGCAAGATAACCATTTAAACCATAGCCCATCATTTGGATATACAAGGATATTTAAATGATCAAATGATAGTATTTTCCTAGTATGAAATTAAATTAGAAATTATTATTTGTCTGAGCAATAACAGACATTCGGTTTATAGCTAACAATCATGTGACTGACCAGCGCATTCCCATGTTCATGGGATCACAGAAGTCGCTCTTTTACTGTGAATAAATTGCCCTCCAAAATCTGCATGGCTCCTCATTGATTTGAGAAACAGTTACCATCCAAATAGGACTGCGATACACTTTGATAGTGTGCTATGGATTATGGATGAATAATTGATGGTTCAACATTTGGACACAGAAGTGCTGCAGATATGTTAATAGCTGTTCATTTCTTTGTCTCATCAGTGGCATTCCTCTTTAACTGGATTGGCTTCTTCCTGTCCTTCTGTCTGACCACGTCTGCAGCCGGGCGCTATGGGGCCATCTCTGGGTTTGGACTGTCCCTGGTCAAATGGGTCCTGATCGTCAGGGTATAAATAAGATTTTATCTCACAAATCTTACCTACTCATTACATCATAATGGTAACACTAAACAATAAGGTCTCATTCTTGAAGTAAGAATGAGCCATGTATTTTTACAGCATTTATTAACCGTTGAATAAAAATGTCTATGTTCATAACTAATGTTAAAGAGGACCTATTATGCTTTTTTTAAGATTTTTTTAAAACTTTCTTTAGTGTGTAATCTGCTAATAGTTTAAGCATGGAAAAAGCTCGGCAAAGTTACAAAGCGCTTCCGGGAATTTACACAATATTCCTCATTTTAAAAATTGGGGCCTGGTTGCATTATGGTATCATTTCCCAAACATGCTCGAAGTGCTTGACCAATCACAACACACTGGTCCAGCCAACCAATCAGAGCACATTGTGCTTTTCAGAAGGAGGGGATTCATAGAGACAGGAACTAAACCTATATTTAAAGAAGTTGTTTTTTTTTTTTTGTTTTTATTGCAATGTAATAGAGGATGAACACTCAACCTTTTCTCTCTGTGATTAAACAGTTTTCTACCTACTTCCCTGGATATTTTGATGGCCAGTACTGGCTGTGGTGGGTTTTCCTTGTTGTAGGTGAGTGAATATTTGCACATTAATGTATATAAATGTTTCCATTTGATCTAAAATTGAACACATTTTTACAACTATTGTTATTTTGAATACACCTAGGATTCCTGCTGTTCTTCCGGGGATTTGTCAACTACTCCAGAGTTCGCAACATGGCAGATCATTCCATGTCCACCCTTCCTCGAACCCGTGTTCTTTTTATCTATTAGGTAAATCACAAGAAATTATTTACTGGCTTTTAGATGGGTTTATGTGTGAGCATTGCATTAGGGGGGAAAGAATTAAAAGACAACCTTTATGTGATCTAAATGATTGTGGATATGACATTAACATGAAGATGAAGTATCTTCCCTTTCTGATTTTGGGAATAGATTAAAAATCTCAGGATAATTGTAAAATGAACAAAACGGCAGTCAAAGAGAGGTTTTTTGAATCTTCAGGACAACAAAGAAGAGTACATCTGCTTCAGACACCCCTGCATTTCTCCGTTTGCACAACGCAACTAATTACATTGGCATTTTTTACTAAAGGATCCGAGTTCCTCCAGCAAGTTTATCAGTGCTTAATTAAAGTGTAGACGTACAGTATGCATTTATTATTACTTACATTTGCATGTATTTGGCATTTCAAGTTCCAACTGGCGGTGATGCCATCAGAGAATCTGTTTTTGTCAAATTCCCAGTCACTGTTTGTTTCTGTGGGTTTTCTTTTAATTTGTGGGGAAGTTGTAATTTTACTTTGTGAGTAAATCTAGTAACCGAGCTTTCTTTTGTGAACTTAAAAAAAGAGTATGTATATACCGTATACGAGAAGAGTTATAAAGATGCACTTTTAAGATATAAACGGAACAACGCAGAGCAACTGCCAGGTCCTTGAAAAAGCCAAGAGCATATTATGGCAAAGTTTATTCGAGAATATGTAAGCCTGTTTCAAATTACTGTCACAAAAAGGACCAAAATACTCATGAAATAAAAGCTACACCTAGATTCATAGTAGTTCAATATAAACGGCAAACTGATTCAGCATTCAAGCACACCTCAATATGTAATGCGCTTAATCAATCAATGATCTGGTGTGAAGAATAGAATGTTTTATGATGCCAAATGTAGCAGTAGATGATTCATTGATCTTTCAGTATGAGATATAGTGCTTCACAATATGTTGTTTGTGATTTGTATGTTTTACACCTGTCAAGTAACTTTTAATAAATGTAACATCTATGGCAACACAACCACTGATCACTTGGTGTATTTGTCAGTAATTTACAACACCATTACCAGTTTGGGCTGGGTAAGAGTTTTGAATGTTTTTGAGAGTCTCTTTTGCTCACCAAGGCTGCATTTATTTAATCAAAAATACAGTAAAAACAGTAATATTGTAAAATAACTTTTCTATGGAAGCTTGTTTACACTATGGAATAAAAAATAACAAAGGTAGTTGCAACTTTTTATCTCACAATTATGACCTTTTGTTCTCGCAATTATGAGTTTATACAAAGTCCTTTTAAGACAAGTCATTTCACTCGGCGGCCATCTTAGAAACGCCTCTCGGGCATTCAAGTGCAGCTCCTATCTCTTTGAATGGGGAAACATCAAATTCTCCAAAGCTGTTTGCCAAGCTTTCGATTAAATTTCATATTTGAAATCAATGAAATCTGACAACAACTGTCTCATAAATTTTGTTGCTAAACGCTCGAATCATGACAAAAAACGGCATTTTTCAGGCTGGATTACGCTAATGCGCATGCGTCTTGAACCCAAGCTTCTAACGGTGACGCAATGATTTTACCAATCAGCGATTGGCTCTTATTTAAAAGGCAGGACTTATTCCGCCATATTGCGCGTCTTGAAGTCTTTGGTTTATATCTGAATTCTGAGAAGAAGAAAAAAAACATAACTTGCAAATACGGGTTTATAAAGTCTGAAATGTGAGATATAAGCTTGCAATTGCGAGGAAAAAAAGAATTGTAAGATTAAACAGTCACAGTTACTGTTTATTTTTTATTCCTTGGTGGAATCAAGTTTCCATAGTTTAGTATTTTAAAATATTTTAAAATGTAGTTTATTTCTGTGATCAAAGCTGAATTTTCAGCATCATTACTCTAGTCTTCAGTGTCACATGATCCTTCAGAAATCATTCTAATATGATTAAAAATGTTAAATGTTAAAAACACAATATTTTTGTGAAAACTAGTACATTTTTTCAGGATTATTTGATTATTAGAGAGTTTAAAAAAAAAAACATTTGAAATGGAAATCCTTTGTAAATGTCTTTATTGTCGCCTTTGATCAATTTAATGCATCTTAGCTGAACTGAAGTATTAATTTTTTTCTTTTCTTTTAAATCTCATTGGCTTTTGAACATTATTTTTAACACTTATTATTGCCACAGTGTCATCATTTTTACATCCTCAGTTGAAGTAGACTTTTACATATAAATTTATCATATTTTATATATAAATCTAATAAATCAATTAAATATAAATCTATTATGTGTTAAGATCAAATCATCTGTTCATTTGGTGTCTTATGTATTGTCTTATCTCCACCATTCACCATTCATTAATTTACAGTGATAATAACTACATATATATATTTCCATGACTCGACACAGCACAGCTCACAGATTTATTGTTTAACATGATCCAGAAATGTTCAATGACATGAACTATAATCCTGCTATTTCTGTTGTTTGTAAAAAGAAAACTAGAACAAGTACAATCAGACACAAGTTCTTATTTACGAATAAATAAAAACAACATGAAATGGCAAATTTGAGAACTAAAGAATCAATTCACAAAAGCAAAATAAAAATAAGTTATTACAGTAGTTGTTTTTTTTTTTTTTTTGTCAGTGCATTTTTGACGTTTACATCTAAGAGTTAGTAAACTTATTATTATATATTATGCTGCGTTCACACCATGTCATAATTACCGTAATTTTGAGATAACACGTGACGTTCGGAGTGGGAATTATGCGCTTTTTTATAGCATCAAATAACTAACTAAAACCAAACTTATTTAATGAACAAACACTTGAACTTACATCAGCATGATAAAAACTGGCTAAAATGACAGAAACCATCTTTGTAATTTGGTTGTTTAGTTTGTCTCACGTCCCATTACATTACATGGAGAGGGCGGGGTTTATGACCTATACTGCATCCAGCCACCTGGGGGTGCTTTGGCTTCACTTTTCAGGACTCATGTGGCAAGCTTGGTCAACAGGTGGTACAGCGGTCACATGATACAAGTAGGAGCTCTCAGAACATTCCCAGCTTACAAGCTCTACGACGAACTCTTTTTACAAGCTGAAATCTCATAATTACGGTAATTACGTCATGGCGCAAATGCACCTTTTCTGTCATAGAAGCATTTTATGTGTAGTTAGTAGAGTAGTCCTGTTACTTGACAGTGGATTATGGTTATTCTATGTGATTAAATATATTTATGATCAGGTTTCAGGCCTCAGTCCTTGGCCTGGGCCACCTGTCGCGGGAGAAAGAAAATAGCCTTCTGTCCGATGTGTGTCCTTGGGCCTCGTTTCATTTTTCCATTCTTTTTTATTCCGACATACCAGTTTTCACCATACTTCTGAGACTGATACGTGTTGTAGTGGTTCTCCTCCATTCTCTCCAAGAAATAACTTTCATCCGTTACTAATGACTGCAAAGACAGAAAGGCACATAATAGTTGCACGAATGCTCATGTGTCTCATGTATGTCAGAAAAGTTTCTTTATACTTACTGACGCATACAGCTTGCCATCTTCATTCATCGAGAGGTAAAGTCCTGCCTCTGTTCCTTCAATGACCACCACTCCTGGGCTTGTTGCTTTTATGCGCAGTATGCCTTTAAAACACAGAAACACTCGGGAGGATTATTGAAAATGATACAGAATAATCGCAGATTCCAGAACAGCATCCCGTGATAACAGAAGATCAAGGACAAATGTTTTCAGGGATGAAATCAAAGGTTTCAAGTCAGATGATTAACAAGACTAGAACAATAGTTTATAGTAATCTACATTTTTTATTTCAGATTAATTTTTTAAAAAGTCTGATTTTGTAACCATTGAAGACTGATCAGTGCTTACAGGTTTATATAAAATAGAGACGTCTTTTTAATATACTTGAACCAGTGAAATGTTGCATTATTTATAGTATACAGTATATAATATAGTATAATATACATATCCTTCTGGTTGCCCACATTTCAGAATCAGAATGAGCTTTATTCACCAAGTGTGCGCAAACACACAGGGAATTTGTTGTGGTTTTTCAGGAGCTCTTGGTATATACATATTATTTATTATTTATTAAACGTATTAATAAATGTTAATTTATTTAAACGTTAATTTATTTAAACGTTCTTTCTGTTCTCGTGTCATATAAGACTACACTCTAAAAATGCTGTGTTAAAAACATCCTAAGTTGGGTTAAAACCCAGCATTTGGGTTGTTTTGACCCAGCGGTTGGGTTAAATGTTTGACCAACGTGCTGGGCAGTTTAATTTAACTCAACTATTGTTTAAAAAATACTATACACTCTAAAAAAATGAAACAAATGTACACAGTAAAATACCATTTTCCATTGAAACAGTAATATACCATAAAAACAATGCATTCTGGGTAATATTATTTGTCGTTTTATAGGCTACTTTCTCGAAAATGACAAATATTACCCAGAATGCATTGTTTTACAGTATATTACTTCTTTATATTACAATGCATTCTGGGTAATATTTGTCATTTTCGAGAAAGTAGCCTATAAAACGACAAATAATATTACCCAGAATGCATTGTTTTTACGGTATATTACTGTTTCCATGGAAAACGGTATTTTACTGTGCAAATTTGTTTAGTTTTTTTACAACTATATTTTTAAGAGCATATGGCTGGCTTAAAATGAACCCAAAATAGGTTGGAAATTAAAAATCAGACACATAATTACTAGAGGCAACAGTAAGGTGAACATATTAATTAGCAATTTAATAAATGTTTATTATTCAATTATTATTTATTAAACGTATTAATGAATGTTCATTTCAAACCTATTTTGGGTTCATTTTAAGCAAGCAATACAGTAATTTTTAAACAATAGGTGAGTTAAATAAACCTACCCAGCAGGTTGGTCAAACATTTAACCCAATCGCTGGGTTTGTCCATTTTTTTAACCCAACTTGGGTTGTTTTTAACCCAGCATTTGGAGTATATGGAGAAAAATAAATAAACAATCATAATGTGGTATACATCTGGAACATTAGACTTGTGTACAGATTTGTGCATTATGTACTGTATGTACAGCTGTGTAAATAAAATATGTATATGTATTTACGTAATAATAATTTAGGGGTCAAATGTAACTTTTTTCAGTGAAATCAATGCAACATTTTTGTTTAATATTTTTTTTATTTAATATTTTGTGTTTTGAGGTAATATTAATAAGTAATATTTATGCAAACAAATTATGATCACAATTTTTTCCTTTTTTTCAAACGATAAATAGATAGATCTGTAATTTTTAACAAGAAAAATATTCTTTTCTGGGCATTAATATTTCATTAATATGCAAAAAGCTTTTCTGGTCTGTGGACTTAACCCTTTTAAATGAAATTCATTATTAATTAGCAATGATTTATATTATGAATATATGTTGCCTACACTATCATTTTCTCTACGTCATTATTATCATTTAGCTCGGAACCTGATAGCATCACTGCACTGCAGCTCTTAGCACCCATAAACAGCAGTTACTGAACTCCATCTGCAGAGAAACACGTTATCATAACGCTATAATGACGCTGTGTGAGAGTCATGGCACACTGATACAGCAGCATAACTCACTGTAGATGTTTTCCTCTCGAGATCCAGCCACTGTCCCGTCCGCCAGGATCTGAAGGTGATATCCTCCATTCATACAGTACAGCCGCGTGAGCTTCTTATAGTCGGGCGGGTTGAATTTCACTGCAATATCGGCCTCAGTCATGCCTACTATTTAATGATCTATTCTGAGCTGTTTGAAAACAGAAAATGGCCGTGAATCAATCCTAGCGAGTTGCTGGTTTGCAGATTTTTTAGGGCAGCTGGCTCGGAACGTGCATAGCCTACGATGGCCGAAAATGCTGTCTAGATAGGCAGCTCGGGAAGTTTGAGACACGGTTAATAATGCTGAAGCAGCAGGGGACGAGGAACGGCTTGTATTCATTAACTGGGGCTCAAGACTTGCCCGGGCTGTTTCACATGTCATTATGAAATCCAGGTAAAAAATACACACACACTAAGGTTTGTTTATTTTGAGTAATGAATATCAAGCAGTTAGTTTTAAATGGATTACTAAATGCTGGTTACACTATAATTTTATTACCACTATAGGTAACATTTTATTTTGTCCTTGTTACACGTATTTACTGTAGTAATAGGAGTATAGCTTTTATTATAGCTTGTCAAATTGCCCCTATTTGGGTGTGGGCAAAAACATGCCGTTTGTGTGTCTCTTTAAATGCAAATGAGCTGCTGCTCCCGGCCCCCTTTCCAGAAGAGGGCGGAGCTTTAACAGGTCCCGCTTCGGTTGCTCAACAACAACAAAGCTGGAGAATCTCACGCAGCCAAAATGACGACTGTGTTCAGTCTTACATTGTTCAAACCGGAGTCGGACACTGATGGAGAGACTCAGGAAGAAGTTACAACTTTTAGGACGTTTCTGAATGGTTAGTGGATAAATTTATGTAGTTGCTGTGGAGTTGATTCAACTCATCGACTAGCATGTGCCGTCATGTTAATCTTTTGTGCAAATCCAGCGTTGAATTGACCCTCGTTTGTGAAGCAGTCCGGCGTAAAATGACGGCATGACAACAACACTCTACTACAACAACTCTTCCTCTTCTCTAAAGCAGCCCAACATGGCCTTGCCCCCTTTGTTGTGTGTTCTCAGGGGGCGGGGTTTATGTAAATTTTAGGGTTAGTGATGTCACCCACCCAGGAAGAAGCTCGTTGTAGTCCCTATCAGCTGTTTGTTGTAGTCCTTAAACAGAATTCTTTAAAAGAAAATATATCCTTTGCATTGAACTTTGAGCGTCGTAACTTTGCAGATGTTGTTTATGCTCAAACAGCAACATTACACACTAACTAAAGGTAAAAAAAAAATGAAATCATAATCAACCACCCCTTTAAAAATATAATTACACTAACAAGTACACTAAAGTGTAACCCCACTATAATATGACTATAATTTGCCAGACAAAATTATTTTATTCAGTTACATTTTTATTACCTTGTTGTTATTTTATCTTACATCATCATCACATTAGTCACACCCTCCAAATATGTGGTATGACAAAAAAGTCCACGTTGTACCTACACACCATGATTTTAAACATATGACCACTACATGAATAGGTCTCAGGTGGATATTACCAATTCAATGCTAGTACACGGTGATGGAAACAGATTGGTTTGTTGTTGTGAGATGGATTTTAATGTGTGCAAGCTGTTTACATTCAAAACAGTGGTTGGTTATCAGCACTTTTATTTTAGGTCTTTTGGCCTTGACATAGCAACTTTTATCTTTTTAACTATATCCAGGTTTAAATATGAAACATTTCTGATTAATGGATTAGAACTCTAAAAAATACAGGTGTAACTGTATCGTGTCACCATATATCACAATACAAAAATGCAACAATATGCACTGTGGATAACAGTGTTGGGGAAGTTACTTTTAAAAATAATGTTACAATATTGCGTTACTCCCTAAAAAAGTAACTAATTGCGTAACCAGTTACTTTTTATGGATTACTTTTGCGTTACTTTTTCTCACCTGGGCTGGCTTGCTTGTTTGTTTTTTAATAACAAAAAAAGTTCTATTTTTGGCAAATATTTCACCCCAAAAGTGAAATGAATACACTTCAGGCTGAAGCAAATGCAAATTCACATCTGTACAGTAGAGGGCGCAGCTTAAAACTTTCAGCTCTGCTGCCATTCTGGATCGGAGAAGAACAGGATGCAGAAGAATAAAGTTCAACACTCTTCGGCAATAAAGACAAAAAAATGAATGTGATTTTTGCTTATTCATAGGGCTGGGTTATCAAAGGTCAGCATCAAAGACGTTGGTTAATAAAGTGAGATTAAATGCATAAAGTATATTTGTGTTATTTAACATTCAATTTGTTTGAATTTCACTGTTTTTATTCATTTTGTGAAATACTGAATCTGTTTTTGTGCAAGTGAGATGAGTAAATGCATGTTCACATTTAGTCTAGAACTACAATAAGATGTTTACACAATGCTTCTGCACTTACAATTTCTCTCAAAGAGGACAGGAGACCTCAAAAAATGGGAAAACAGTAACTTGTGTTACTTGTTTAAAAAAGTAACTCATTTAAAAGTAATGTGTTACTTTACTAGTTGCTCGGAAAAAGTAATCTGATTACATAACTCGTTACTTGTAATGCATTACCCACAATACTTGTGGATAGTTAACTCAAAATGAAAGTTTAAAGAGATTTCATTTCGCATCAAATGTGTTATGGTACATTAAATATTGGTAAACCCAGAAGATCACGCATTTGAGTTTCTATGTTTAAAAATTATTATAAATAAATTAAAATAAAATACATTATTTAAAAGACCATTTTAACTCCATTTTAGTTTTAAAATATTGTCAGAGTATCGTATCTTGAGATCAGTATCGTGCATCGAACCAAATCGTAGCGTGTATTGTTAAGGTCTTTGCACAATGAGTCCGAAATTTTCGCACATTAAAAAATAAATACAACCTCACGTTGTGTCAATCATGTTTACACACTGCCTCCAAAACTTTCATCCATCATAAAAAAAAATTTAAAAAATCGGATTGGGTTTAATTTCCTGCGTTTTTCGCATCCATAGCAAGCATTTTGAGAGGTGTTTTGACAATTCAGAGCCACCGTACAAGCGAACGGCAAAATCCAGAATGGCGTCTGACAAGTTGATCCACTTCGTCTCACAGCACAAAGCACTGTATGACAAAGTGCGAAATACAAAGAGACGGAATATAAAAGTTTTTATGACTACCTGTTCTAACCGGGACTCAAACCCGGGTCCGCTGGCATGGGAGACGGGCCCCCTAACAAGGAGGCTAAAGACCGCAGCCTCTAGCATCAGTTGCTAGAACACCTCTTCAGAACAAGGGAGTGAGGTTTACTCGCACAGCTCTTACTACCTGGCCTCTGTTACATATGTATAGCACCAGTATTTCCTACACCTGCACTGATTATTTCGGGATAATCCCGCAGCTCCTTGATAAGGAGGTGGAACTCTCCTTCCTCTCTACACAATCACAGAATTGGATGGACCCAAAATTTCCTCTTTCTTTTTCTCTTTTTAAGAGAAAGGACAACAAAATCATCCTCACTGCTTGAAGACTCCATTTTGCGAATTTTTTCGCAACGGATTAATACGCATCGAACTCAGCGTGCAAGGTTTCTGTGCGTGACAAATTTTTAGGATGACGAATATGAAAAAACGCATTCGAAAATTTCGAACTTAGTGTGCAAAGACCTTTACACCCCTACTACTATTTCTTGCCTCTTTGTTAGCTGACCCTACCATAACAGGTGAGATAATGTCCCTTATGACAACCAAGCATTTAGTTAAATCCCACCCACCTTTCCATGCTTTTAAATTCTGACAACATGACAAGCCACTCCTGATACTATAGGGTCTAAGAGAACATTTTATTAGACATGTTGCAAAAGTTCATGTAAATACATCTGTTTATTTGTATCATATATATCTGTAGGAACAAAAGAGCAAAGTGAAAAGTGCTGCTCAGATATTGATTAGAATTTGAAAATAAGTGTTGATCGCTAAATCTGTACCACACAATGCAAGCAGTTTGAAGCTGGAGATATCATCTGATTTTTATTCATGTATTAAACAAGCTTCCATGGAAGAAATTTAAAATATTCTCATCTTTTCCCTCTCTTGAATATATATACCTTTGACAACTGTTAAGACAAGCACAGTTTTATATTGTACAAATTAAAAGCAATATATGTTTGGCACAGAAATAACAGATTGCAACAATACAGGTGAGTAGAAATTCCCAGAGTTAACCCTGCTCCTGCGCCACGGTTCGACTGACTGAACGATCAGACAGCCAAGGTTAGTTTAATGGATTAGACCTGATTAAAAAAAAGGTTAAAAAACATACAGAATCTAGAGTTTGAGAAATGCTGCAAATATAAATGAAATGGGCCTGAGTTGATGTTTGGTGTAGCTGAGCGCGATTGTACTGTATCTGTATGAATTCAGAATGTAATCCGCAACCTCTGTTTTGGTTGTCTACTGTGGCATTACTATGTAAGCCAGCGACAATAAAGGAACAATTACGACACACACATAAACAAAAACTCATGTTTCACATTGCATAATTCCTCTATCAATTAACAGGTGAAATTAATAATAAATGGCTTACTTCGACATGAATACACCTTTCTGCAGAACAAACCTAAACCAGCCACTTTAAAGCATTTACAAGGAGTGAAAGTGCTCGATTTGCATTTCTCGACTGACCAATCAGTGTAAAAATAATCGTTAGATGCATCTCCATGTCTTATCGATAAGGATCACTTTTTTGAATTTCACACTAATGATTACAGAGCTGCCCAAAAAACAAAACAAAAAAAAAAACAGCCGTTATTTTAAAATTACAAGTGCAAGTGGGTATAAAAGTACAATCAACTATGAAGAAGTCCTAAAACAATGGGTGCCAGATGTCTGGTGCGGACGAACGGTTAAAAAGGAAACAAGCTAAAAAAAAAAGGCACATATTTTCCCTTTTTCTGTATATATATATATATATATGCAGTTCTGTTAATGACATGACTTGTTTTAAAACTGTGACGATATGTTGTTATACAAAACGCGTTTTATTTTCTCAAACCAAGCTGAAGCCATTATCTCTGTACATATTATTTGAAATGATTATTTTAAACTGTTATCATCTGAAGTTAAAAAGTACACTATGTGAAGATAAATCGGTAAAAGAGACGATATAATCTGCGCATACTGGACTGTAAGTGCTGCATCTGCTCCAAAAATAAAAGACCTGTGGAACACTACATAGTAAGTGACCTTGGACAATTAGATTTCTTCTACTAATAGTTGATGCTGGGAGTCAAACACCTGAGACGACATGTATGGGATAACCTATCCATGAGATTCACGGTTATGTCATTTCAACAGTTCAGCCATTTTTTAGCTTTTTAGAACCTCTAATTACCCGTCTCTTCCTCCGACTCTATTCTGGTCAATCATGGAGTTCTGTGCTGGGTTGCATACTGTCCCCACCCCTCACCCTCCTTGCGCCGTAGCTCCGCCTCCCTCTGCTGTGTCGGGTGGAGTTGGAGTGAGGGGATGGGGTGGATGTTTAAGGCATCGTGTCCTGCTGCTGGGAGGAGATTCACTTCTGGTGAAAGAGCAGCGGCTTGACGCTCCCAGCTTTGAATTTTGGTAACTGATTGCTGATGATCTCCGCAAGCATTTCGGGAAACTCCACGCTGAGGGATTTATTCACAAACATGTAGAAACAGAAGTTCAGGAGTCCACCCACCATCTGAAGAGATACAGAGAGGTTAGAGATTCAAACAGCATCCGTCATACACTTCACTTCTTCATCAAATGAAAAGATATTTTAGAAGTGGGGGAAGTTGATAGATTTTGAAAGAAATTACTATTATTCAGCAAGGATGCATTAAATTGATCAAAAGTGTCATTAAAAAATGTATCCGTTTCCACAAAAATATTAAGCAGCACAACTGTTTTTAACATTGACAATTATAATAAATGTTTCTTGAGCACCAAATCATCATATTAGAATGATTTCTGAAGGATCATGTGACACTGAAGACTGGAGTAATGATGCTGAAAATTCAGCTTTGATCACAGGAATAAATTACAGTTTACAACAGAAAACAGTTATTTAAATTGTAATAATATTTAACTGTTTTTATTGCATTTTTGATCAAATAAATGCAGCCTTAGTGATCAAAAAAGACTTCTTTAAAAAAAAATTTTGCTGACCCCAAACTTTTAAATAGTAGTGAACATCAAAAAATAGGACCAATTATGATTTATGTTGTTTTTAAACTAAAATTACATGACATAAAAGACAATTACTCTGTTTCAAAACCCAGTGAGTTGCCTCAGTTGGCAAACTCCTCATTTAAAGGCTGAAAAACGCGAAGTGGGCCCTAGTGAATTTCGTTACAATCAGCCTCCATTAACCTTGACAGCCGCTCGAACTTCATTGGCCGACGGAGGTCGTGTTTTTTGAGATACGCGAATGTCCTCGTAGACAATTGTGGCACCTTGGACAAAAACACCGCATGCCAGTTTTTAAGTCAATCGGACTGACTGTTGCGTAGGTATAGCCATATTCGTGTTTTATTTTATAGCGCCACCAAGTGGCCAATCGCTGAGATTTTTTTTCATGTGATTAAAACATGAGTACCGAGTTTGGTGAAAATAAAAAGAGTTACAGCCATTTTAGTAAAAGTGGCTCCACCCACCTTTTGGCACCCCTTAGCGTTAGTGAAATGAAATTCTAACTTTTTATTTGATAATTATTGATGTTTGACCTGCAGAGAGTCTTTCTGCACTGGTTTGGTTCCGATCGGGCGAAAAATCCAAAATACACGAAAATTTTGCCAGGGCGATGATCGAATCTGAGACGTGTGTTTCCAACAATATAAGACACTTGAGCCTGCGACAAACGGTTCAGGAGTTATGAGCCATTTTGTATTTTTCACCTCTGTAGCGCCCCCATCAGGCCGTTTGGGGCGAGCCTTGGTGACGTTGTAAACGGTGTGAGTACTACCAGCCCTCTAAGTTTCAAGTCTCTACGACTTACAGTTTGGTCTGCCCAATCACTTTTAGGGGAGAATGCTGATCCTTGGAAAATTTAACAATTACAATAGGGTTTCAGCGCTACATGCTTGAACCCCTAATTATTTTACTATAATATATAATATAAAGCTGTTAATTTAGTAATATTTAAATGATTTAATATAGTGCAGTCTATTAAAGGATTACTTCACTTCAGAATTAAAATTTCCTGGTAATTTACTCACGCCCATGTCAACCAAGATGTTCATGTCTTTCTTTCTTCAGTTGACAAGAAATTAAGGTTTCTGAGGAAAACAAGGATTTTTCTCCATATAGTGGACTTCACTGGTTGAAGGTCCAAATGTCAGTTTCAGTGCAGCTTCAAAGAGCTCTACATGATCCCAGACAAGGAATAAGGATCTTATCTAGCGAAACAATCGGCCATTTTATTAAAAAAAATAAAAATTATATACTTTTTAAGCACAAATGCTCGTCTTGCACTGCTCTGCGACGCTCCACGCATTACATAATCACGTTGGAAAGATCACGCGTGACGTATGCGGAAGTACCGAGCAAGTGTTTACAAAGCGAATGTGCAAAAACTAAGTCAAACGCCCTTTACAAAAAAAGGCAAGACAATGATGTCAGACGATTTTAAAGTTTTTGAGTTTTTCGCCCTACCGCAGTACTTTCGCGTCAAGTGTGACCTTTCCAACGTGATTACGTAATGCGTGGCGCATCGCAGAGTAGTGCAAGACAAGCATTTGTGGTTAAAAAGTATATACATTTTTTAGAAAATGGCCGATGGTTTCTCTAGATAAGACTCTTATTCCTCGTCTGGGATCGTGTAGAGCTCTTTGAAGCTGCACTGAAATTGCAATTTAGACCTTCAACCCGTTGAACCCCACTGAAGTCCACTATATGGAGAAAAATCCTGGAATGTTTTCCTTAATTTCTTTTCGACTGAAGAAAGAAAGACATGAACATCTTGGATGACATGGAGGTGAGTAAATTATCAGGAAATTTTAATTCTGAAGTGAACTAATCTTTCAAGTAAAATACAAGAAGGTCTATTTTACCCAATATTTGTGAGAGCCATGTATATCCATGCTTATTAGAGTATTGCATCATTAGTTAGCATGTAATGCTCTACTGGGATAAATTGCTGAATTGAGTCTCCCAAGCAGTATTAGTATGACGCACAGAGTTGCTGCCTATGCACAGTGTTCTACATTAGTCCATCTCAGTTTGGGAGCTGCCTCCTGTTTAGAGTTTGGAGCAGAGCCATAATTTTCTATGAGCATTATTTAGGATAAACTTCATTACATCGTGCATGGAGTCCAGTAGCTTAGTGAGCTGATAGAATCGCTGCCAGTTCTGGCTGGAGTTCTCCTCCCTCTTCACAATGGCCTTGCCCAGTTCTTTAATGTAAGACATTCGCAGCTCATCAAATACTGACTGGCTCTTCAAACCATCCTTCGGTACTGAGAAACCACAAAAAACATAAGAAGGTTTTGTTATGGTCCCCTGTTAAATTATGTTGGTTTGTTAAGCTCATTTGACACCAAATGAATACATCTGGACCATATATATGGATCAAGCATCAATGGCTTCTGAAGTAGCTCACCTGTGCTCAAAAGCAGAAGGACTTTCATGCACAGGTACTCCTCATTAGACACTTGCAGTCTCACAAACTCATTGGAGATCTTCAGCATCTGTTCACACTGATCATTCATGTAGGGCAACTTCATCCTCTCTCTGTGGACAGAGATAAATAACTCTTATATGGGATGTTAAACAGCCAAAGTAAAAGATGTTAGTTGAGGCTTGCGCTGCCTGCTTTCGTGAAATCAAAACAAATGAGAGTAACAGCACACATAAAGAACTTCAGAAATAAGAAACATGAATTGTGGTAAGAATTCAAAACGTTGAGTTTTTTTATTTGTAACATATGATATTGTTAAGTAACATAACACGATCAAGGAAGCCGTTTTGCCGAATATTATCATGACTACAAATGTTACATTGATTTTATAGTTCAATAAACAAGTACTTAATATTAAGTTACTTACATTTTTGACACAATATTGACTGTTTTTGTTCTATTTCACCAACGAAAACAGTTCCAAACAAAGATCACAGCAGAACTATTGCGCATTCTCAAAGCAACACTCGGCTGTGTTTTGTTACTGAATGATTCAGCGTTTTGAACGAATCACTTGAATGACTCAATAGCTATGACTCAATATGTTTCCATCACCATTTTTATGCGCATTTTGAAGTATCGCATCAGAAACGAGTGATTGAAACGCCAAAGTTCGAGTAAAAATCCCTTAAGTCAATCACTTGAGGTGGTTTTTGACTTGTGCGAAAAAGAGTTAATGCGAATAATGGGAGATGGAAACACATTTGCCGAATAAATTCTGACATAGCGAACGTTAAACCCACGTAATTAATCGTAATCGGCTGTTTCCGCTGATGTTGTTGTAACAAAAAACTTTATGTTTGATTCTGTTATGATGCATTAATTCTGGATGTACTGGCGCTCGTTGTATATGTGTGTGTCCAAATGCGTACTTTTATACTAGAGTGTCGTGGGTTTTTCAGGGTTGTCCTCTCTTAATAAAGTCGAGAAGAGTTCAGACGGCTCTTGTTTATTGTTTTCTTATTCATAAGTGTTTAGGCGAACCTTTCCCGACCGCTCGTTCACGGTGTTTTATTTACTGTTGGTTACTAGATTACCAATACCACCGTCATCCAATCGAACAACTTGATGAAAACGCACCTAACTGGCATTTGTCTTTTTTTTTGCGAACTTTGAAAAGATTTGCTTCGTTTTTGGATGAAAACCCCGCTAACGTCACTCGTTAAGTGATATGCCGCCACCAGTTTAGGTTCATGTTTAAAAGTATCATTGCATTTTTCCCAACATTTCTCATTTGTATATTCAAAAATGTATTTAAAACATTAATCTCATAACAATAAAGGATTAGTTCACTTCAGAATTCAAATTTCCTGATAATTTACTCACCCCCATGTCATCCAAGATGTTTATGTGTTTCTTTCTTCAGTCGAAAAGAAATTAAGGTTATTGAGGAAAACATTCCAGGATTTTTCTCCATATAGTGGACTTCACTGGGGTTCAACGGGTTGAAGGTCCAAATGTCAGTTTCAGTGCAGCTTCAAAGAGCTCTACACGATCCCAGACGAGGAATAAGGGTCTTATGTAGCGAAACAATTGGTCATTTTCTTAAAAAAATAAAAAAATTATATACTTTTTAACCACAAATGCTCATCTTGCACTGCTCTGCGCCACACCTACATCACGCGTGACCTTTCCAGCCTGATTATGTAATGTGTGGCACATGGCAGAGATGAGCATTTGTGGTTAAAAAGTATATAATTTTTAGAATATGACCGATTGTTTCTCTAGATAAGACCCTTATTCCTCGAAAAATTATTCCTAGAAAAATCCTGGAATGTTTTCCTCAAAAACCTTAATTTCTTTTTTAACTGAAGAAAGAAAGACATAAACATCCTAGATGACATGGGGGTGAGTAAATTATCAGGAAATTGTAATTCTGAAGTGAACTAATCCTGTAAGTCTGTAAAAGCTGATAGAACACTGATAAAAATATTGCTTCAGAATAAATGATCCTTTTTTTTCTCCCCTTTTTACTCGTACAAGTGAATGACCAAGCACATGACAAGGCTTATTGTCGAGCCCTATTCCTACAGAACGGATAGTTCCAGTTCTTGTTAAACGTTGGGGCTTATTGCACATGGCCTGTTATATGAGATACATACTCATTGATCACCAGGTCTGGAGCGAAACACAGCATGTTTCCATTACACTGCTGATATGATCTCCAACCCAGTCCAAAAGACATGAGGAACAGCCAGGAACATTGCAGGAGGGTCATCTGATCGTCCAGGTGAAGGTTCCGGAACCCTAAAAAGTGCAAAATAGAGGTTTTTAGAATGTTATGCGGTTGAAGGACTTTTTGAAGATGTCCCAAGTTGTACCTGGAAGAGCTTTGGCCCATTTGACTGCAGAGATGACTTGCCGACCGCCCAGCCTGTTCAGAGTGGTCATGAGGCGGGTGGACGTGTCCGGTATGGTGCTGTCGTATCCGGCATAGATGGTGTCCGGCTCAATGGCCTTTAGTAGTGACAGCATGGTGGGCACCAGCTGAGGCATGGGTTTGGGTACCAGTGCACGCGCCTCGGGCAGTGGAGGAAGATTGCGCTCTGGAATCGTCGGCTGCTGGATTACCTTTCCTGTTTGACGCCCCTTCTTGGTTTTACGGGCTGAGCAGTGAATGAGGAAAGTTTGCAATAGTCAAACTTTATGCATTTCCCTTAATTGAATTTTACATTTGTTATAAATCTAAACTGACATTTGGGGACACACTGGTATAATTATGTAATAAGTAGAACATTTTGTGTTACCCTCTAGATTCATGCCTGCCATGAGGCATTTGCGGAAACGACAGGCAGGGCAGTTCTTCCGGCGGATTTTGTCAATGATGCAATCGTTCCGTCCAGCGCACAGGTAATTGTGTTGCCCTATGAGAATCAAGAGTAGTGTGGATTAGACAGGATGCATTTGCTCATCATGAACAGAAGCTGTCAAGCATGAATTTGCTACTTTTTTAAATGAACAAATGTGCACAATAAACATTTCTGCCATTAAATAAACGGTAATTAACAGAAGTTCCTGTAAAATCCTATTCACGTTATTTGTCTGCATATTATCAGAATGCATTTCCTCTGTCAAGCAGAGATACATTTCAACACCCACAGAATAAAAAGAGTTTTGACCAACGAATGACTCATAGTACGACTCATTTGAAATAGACATGCAATGAGAAGTCAGAACATGCTGGAAGGTTGTGGTCTCTAACTACCTAATAAGGCAAAGAATATCACATATTTTTGTTTCCCACTGATTTGTCTTGTTGACCAGCCTTCATCCCTTGTGAAAAAGAAATGTGCTTACATGTATTGCATGTGCAATTGTAGTGTACTTACAGTGTTGGTCAAAATTTTGGACACATTACTATTTTTAATGTCTCTTATGCTCATCAAGCCAGCATTATTTGATCAAAAATACAGCAAAAACAGTAATATTGTGAAATATGATTACAATTTACTTTAAAATATAATTTCAGTGATGCAAAGCTGAATTTTCAGCATCATTACTCCAGCTTTCAGTGTCACATGATCCTTCAGAAATCATTCTAATATGCTGATTTATAATCAATGTTGGAAACAGTTGTGCTGCTTAATATTTTTTTTGGAACCTGTGATACTTTTTACAGGATTCATTGATGAATAAAAGATTAAAAAGAACAGCATTTATTCAAAATAGAAATCTTTTCTAACAATATCAGTCTTTATTATCACTTTTTATCAATTTAACACATCCTTGCTGAATAAAAGTATTGATTTCTTTCAAAAAATTAAAAATTAAAATTACTGACCCCAAACTTTTGAACGGTAGTGTATATTGTTAGAAAAGATTTCTAATTTAAAGCTGCAGTCTGTAAGTTTTGCCTCTTTGTCGCCATCTCTGTTTGAAACCTGCAATTGCAGTTAGATGCGGAATTATCATTTTACGTGGGCTGTGCATCGGCACGGCTCCTCAGCGCGGATTAATCTAATGTTTTGAGGAGAATGTACTCCGGAATCACAGATTGTAATCTTGGAAGTATGACCAAAATAAGAATTTTCACCGGAAAATGTCTTCTGAACAAGTAAGTAACAAATCTGCCACTTTTGTTCTGACCAACTGAGGGAAATAAAAGGATTACAATAAATCGCTGCTAATGGTGATTAAATCTAAAGATCACTTAGCTCATATCACATCAAACCATGCAAATTATTATTATTGTTATACTTTGTTCTCAAATTGTTAATGTTAACAACATCAGCATTGCGTGACTGTGTGTATTTAGTGTGTATTAGCGTTACCTGTAGATTTCAATTTCTGTAAAGTCTAATCTCTATCGTTAATTTGTCATACCATACAATCCGCCATCAAAATAATAACTTTAATTATTGCAGCTGCTGTGAGAAAAGGCTATAAATTACTCGCCATCCTCACATGATATAGCTACTAGCTGGGACTCGTTCTTTATGTAAACAGATGTGAATTTCCCGCAGAAACCTACCAGTACCGCTCTTATTAGAAAACATTATTACAAGCTTACCGTTGCGAATCGGGCTAAGGTAAGGAGATAGTTTTGAACACTGGCTGGTTATGTACTTGCTCAAAAATTGATTTTAAACAAAAAAAGTGACGGACTGCAGCTTTAAATAAATGATGTTCTTTTTATTCCTCAAAGAATCCTGAAAAAAGTATCACAGGTTATAAAAAAATATTAAGCAGCACAAACATCGATAATAAATCAGCATATTAGATGATTTCTGAAGGATCATGTGACACTGAAGACTGGAGTAATGATGCTGAAAATTCATCTTTGCATGACTGAAATAAATTATACTTTAAAGTATATTAAAATAGAAAACCATTATTGTAATAATATTTCACAATATTACTGTTTTTACTGTATTTTTTATCAAATAAATGCTGGCCACAGATATAAAACAAGGATACAGGTGTATTCCTCACCTTCAACTGCTCTCTTAAAGAAGACTTTACAGCTTCCACAGGTGAGGACTCCATAATGGCAGCCCGAAGCTTCATCGGAGCACACCAGACAGATCTTGTGTACGCCGGTGCCGGACTTTCCAACAGCTGAAGATGTGGCAGTGCTGTCTTCAGGTCTGAAACACACAGAACACAGGAGCATATTAATGTACAGAAAAAATATTAATTAAATAATAATGAATCAACATTGTTCACTTGGACTGACAAGAACTAACCATCAGCTACACAAATTTATTTATCACAGAAATATATTCAGTGAAATATATCTTCATAACAAGTAGTTAGAAGCCAATGCAATGATTACGAAACATAATAGAGGATGTCAGACTAGCCACCAGGGGGCGACAGCTGAATGTGGCCTAAACATGTAGCACCTCCACACTGGCTGCACGAAGCCACATTTGCAACGCCCACACGCACATTCAGCGTGAGAGAAAGACCGATAATACAAGTAGTCCTTCAGTGTAGCAGAAATAAAATAAACAGGGGCTTGCATGCAAATCCATCAAGTGAAGCAAAGCGAAAAGGAGGAGAGAACAGTTGCATATCCTCTTTAGTCAGCACGAATGTGTTTCCATGCAGTAACAGATAACATCTGCTTTTATAACTGTGTAGATCAGTGATCAAATACAACATTAAAGACAAACAGCTGTTGATTTTCGGTCTAAATTCACTGTGTAGACAATGATACAGGCTTTATAATGACATAGGAACATACCTATGACTTAACTGGTACAGATTTTGTGATATACTACAGTTGATATATTTGCATGACTATCAGTGGTCAGCCCTGCTTTATTCACATGTGAGAGAAACAAAGAAACATGGAGTAATGTGAAGATACAGAATGAGACATGTCCCAAACAAGCCAAGACAAGACAGATCATGTTTGGCACAAAGCGAAACTGGCGAAACTTCCTTTGTTTACAGTTGTTAAGCAATGTCACGACTCAATACATGACCCAGTTGATATGTATTTATTAGTCTGATTTAAGTCTACGACTAACATGTTACATAATGTGAAGCTGTTTTTGCACAAATGCCTGATTTATTGCTTTGTTATCAATAATATTATCTTTTGGTTTGCGTCCATCAAGTTCCAAATAAATAGTCAAATATGATACCTGTCATTTGTGTTAAGTATTTTATTGATATTACTAGACATACTTCATGGTTGTGCAATATATAAAGTACACTCTTATCGTGATACATTTTATTGTCCTTAAAAAAAAGCTGGTTTTTTTTGGCAGTTTATTGAGCTAGTGTTGCAATTAAATTTAATAGCATCAAGGCTCAACCTGTTCTCTATAACTTAGAAAACATGTTAATAATAGTTTGAGACATAATTGTGCTGGTGGCCCGGAGGCCAAATGCAGCCCTGAGATAAAGTTTGATGAAAGTCCTCAAACATATATGGTTAATCTGGACCCTAAAAGAAAGTCTTTGAAGAAGTGAATGAGCTTTATGCATCAGAAAACACAAAAGCTGTGTCAAGTACCACCACCTGTAACGATGAGAAGATGTAGGACTATTAGGGTGGAAGTGGAGCTACATTGGATTTCTGCAGGGGAAAAAAGTAAACTTTTATTAAACTATTAAAGTCACAATAAAACAGAAGTAACGGCAGATCTTTTATTCTGTACTGAGAAGTAAATCTGAGTGAAACAGATTATCAAAAAAAGTTGTTGATTGGATGTTGAGAAGTGGGCGTGGCACTCAAAACTGAAGGCAGATGAACGTGAGCTTGCAGGGGCGTGTTTAAGCGAGCAGCTTAAAGTTCTGCATACGTCATTTTCAATGGAAGATCCAGATATGATATTTTTGATTAAAGGCACAATATGTAAGATTTTTGGATTAAAATATCCAAAAACCATTAGAGCAATGTTATACATTTTGCTGACTTGTGTACTTACATTATCCCAAATGTTTCCAAGAATGTTTAAACCCAGAGAAATAAGCAATTTTAACCAGGACATGGACCGTGTCTGTGCGTCGCCTATCAATGACATCATACCCATGTTACCCTTGGTTTCCGGTTTTATTTTGTAGAAACCATAGAAACACCAAAGACACTTTAATATATTATGTGTTTTATTAGACAGGTGAGAAACTGTTTGGATTCATTCATCGACAGATCATGTTACGTAGCTCAACACAGTAAGTCTTATTGTTTAAATCCCGCAAGTACCATGTTTTACCATGCCTAATATCGATCTAGCTTACTGCAGTGTGCAACAAGTGTCCCATAGCAGCCGCCGAGCAATGCAGAGTAGCACTATAACAACTTTCAGCACACAAATGTATCTAATATGACAAAAAAAGTACTGCGTTACCCCACATACGCTTGACCGGAAGAAGCAGAAGCGCCGACTGCGGCATAATAAAAGTTCTGCTGCTCTCAAGATGTGTGTCGTGCTCATCTCTCATTAGCAATCGCTCCAGCGGCCTCATTTCTGCTCGCACAGCACTCAGTCCTGCTCTGCTTCATACTACAGTAATGTTAATAATCTCATCCATGAATATGATTTCTGCCCGTCCCGATTCTTTTCCACCAGCTGTAGACGTGAAGACAACACCTCCCACGATTCTGCAAAATCAAGGCGTCATCAAGCTACTCCTTTGTTTTGAATAAGCGACCTCTAGTGGCGAAAATTTACATAGTGTGCCTTTAAACATTACAAGCAGTAGCTGTTTCTATCCAAAGTTGGGAATTTAACTTATGCGCAAAATTGGAAACATTTGCAAATAAATCTAGTGAATCGAAGAGAACAAAATCGTCACTTCATGATAAACTGCCGCTAAATATCACTAAGAAAAGTAGGCAAAGCCAATATATAACAATTTTCGTATATAATAAATTATTTGCGCAGGCAGACAAAATGCAATAAATGCATTATCCTGCTTTCGGAGGCTGATGTCTGCTATTTGGGAACGCAGTCGTGTAAGACAGTTCTGTGGCGTAAATACTTTGACGACTGACTTTTCTCAGGCATTTCAGAACAACCAAAACCGCATTTCAGATGCTCGAAATCGGTCCGCCGGTTAGTCCAGTTATGCCGTCCCATCGCGCAACATCACGTTTTTTATTTATGTGCATCGAGGGATTTATTCAGTAAATGTGTTTCCATAGTAGTTTATGGATGTTTACTTGTCGGATAAAAAATTTATCCAACTCATTTGAGCGCATACGTTTTTATATGCACATCTTGGCGTTTCCATCAAGTAGTTTTTGATGCAATATACCAATGTGCATAAAAATAGATGCATGGAAACATAGCTAGTGTTTCCCAGTAATTACCTACACTGTGGTGGCCCGCCACAGTCTAATCTGTCCTGCCACAGTTTCATAATGAACTGAAAATATTTTTACCCTTCTCAAAATAACATAAAAAGTCTCTAACGTTGTGTTTTGCTACATTTCTTTGGCAAAGTATCTATCAAACTAACTAAAATTAAACATGCATGTATGAATTGTTAACACCAAGATCTATAACATGCATTTAGAAAACAGATAAGGTGAATTTTAATTTCATGCAATAATGGAAAAGAATTTGCGTTTGCAAATGATGAGATAACCTGTGGCTAAAATCCCACTCTCTCCATCTTCTGTTAACTTATAGACTGCAGTTGATGGCCACAAAACACGTGATTTCCTCCACATTACATCTAGTGATCGATCTCTACAGGCCCTGCCATCTAGTGATCACAGTGGGCTAAAAATCTCACATTCAATTTGTTTACGAGGCATTTTAATTAGTTTAATTTAGTTTAATTTAATTTGTTTTAATATCTTCATTATACCTTAAATGGCACATAATGACATTTTGCAAAGGTTCATGAGTTTTAATCACCCGTTTAATTTGACGGAAATGCCTAATACTTGGCTAAAGACTCTAGCCTCCCAGGATCGGAGAGCAAAAGCAGCAATAAAAAAGGGAAATGGCTCTTACCCTTAGGAGAAACACATGAAAACAGTAAGAGGAAGTTAAGCATGCCATCGCTGCTTCTGACATTCTTCTCAAAGCCTTGAATAAGTTCTGATAATATTACTGACTCATGAATCAGGCGCAAGTACAAACACTCTGCGTTTTAAACGCAACGATTCTTAAAATAAAACTACCAACACATGATAAATCGTTCTATTAATATATAATCACAACACAAGAAGCGCCATCTTGCTTTCCTTTTTTGCAGAGATGACTCAACATGTTTGTAAAAAAAAAAAAATGAAAATGTAGGACACATTTACTTTGCAACCAGTTTAACCACATTGGTTTGCTCAAGCCGACATACAGTTACATTATCTGCATTCTTCTCAATGGAAATGTCACAGAGTTTAAACCAGTAATCATAAGCGCAGTAGCGCACCAAGAGGAAAATGTCTGAACTGTTAGTGATTCGGCTGTAGGCACAAGGCTGCAAGATTTTACCACAGTACGTAGCATATTCTTTCTTTACATTATACTTTGGTTTGTCCTTCAGGTCTTTGCACGCACGCAGTTTAGACTGTTTTGTTAATTACAACGTGGGTGCTTTAGTTTTGTTGAGTCGCGCCGCTGGCCTGCAGTGTAGACGCGGGGTAAGCTCTGCTCAGCCCAGCTGTGATACAGAAGAGAAAGTAGGTCAAACCAATGGCACTCAGAGTGTTTCAGGCAGCCTGATCTCTGTGTGCTAAAGCACTTATAAACACAGAGGTGACTTGCATCCATTATCCACTTTTGCTGACTGTCAAAATTTCTGCTCTACAGGAACCACAGCGAGACAGTGAAAAAGTAAGTGAGAAAAAAGGAAATAAAAGAGAGAGAGAGAGAGAGACATTGCCCTCTTTATGGCTGTAGTTAAACTTGGGTTGGCTGCTGTGTCAAATATATGCGATGACTAAATATCTTCCCAGTAGCTGACATAGCTTTCAGTGTAGAGATCTGGGAAGTTGGTTTTTGGCAACAAAAACCAGTTAACAAGGACCTATTATGCCTCTTTTTACAAGATGTAATATAAGTCTCTGGTGTCCCCAGAATGTGTCTGTGAATTTCAGCTCAAAATACCCCACAGATCATGTTGTGAATGCCCATTTTTGAGTGGAAGGAAAAACATGCTGTTTTTGTGCATGTATCTTTAAATGCAAATGAGCTGCTGCTCCCCACCCCCCTATCCAGAAGAGGGCGGAGCCTGTACAGCTCGTGCCTCGAATACTCTGCCAAAATCGAAAACATCTGTTTGGTTTTGATTATCATCTCTATTGTAGTCACACTCATATGACATTGCAGTTTATTATCTGCATGCGTAGACTGCCATATTAGTCTAAATTTCTGATATATCATTTTCTGATCACACACACCTGAAGCACACGCACAGAAAGCTGTCTGTCAGACGGCGTGTCGTGTGAGTATTAAACTAAGTTCTCTTACACGTTTTATTGTGCTTAAACTGTCAAATACACACAAGGTTATGTCAAAAACACACAAAGTTCACATAAACACAGTCGGTTTTGTCTGTGAACGTAAACAGCAGGGAAAAAAATCGCATGTGTATATTACAACTGTGTATTAAAGTGAAAGCAGCGTGATATACAGTACCTAGACAAGGCAAGGCAATGCTGTTAATATGTGTGCTGTAATATCAGCTCACTCAGGGGAGGAGCTATGCTAATAGGGCAGAGTCCATCAGCAGTTGTGGGCGGGGCCTAAGCATTTGTGACGTCACATTGCTAGAATCACCAAATGACTTGTTCTGAGATGCTGCTTATGATTTATGGGGATTAAAAAAGAAGAGTGGGTGGATTTTTATCATTATAGGGTGGTTGTGTACACACACTGCCGACACATCTATTTTAAACAAAAAAAATTGATTGATTATCAATTTATCAAGAATCGTGCAGTTTTTTGCTAGTGTAACATGGCTAAAACTTTATTTTTATTTAAAAATAAGCTTATTGCTAGAGATGCACCGATATATCGGCCAATAATCGGTATCGGTTGATAAAAGCAAATTTATATATCCTGTTAAACTATTGGATTTATATATCCAATAGTTAAAAAACAGCCGATAGTCAGGGCCGATATATCCTGTCAATCAAAAGAGGTCAAGAAAATGCACTGAATTTGGGCTTTGTGTAAAGAAAATGCTAAGAAACCAGTTTGATGTTCAATATTAATAGTAATTATATGAATTAATAACATTCAGAAAGTTAAGAAATATTATTTTAATCTTCAGAATTTAGTTAATGTGTGTTAATATTAATTTGAGTAATGTGTTTGTTTATCACTGATACCAGTTACTCTGAAACAAGTTAATGAGTAAAGTGGAGAGCATAAAGTTTTTATTTGCATTTCTTTCAAAATATAATAATTAAAAATATAATGATTAATTATTAATTATAATGAAATTATCATTAATTTAAAAGAAGGTATAAAAGGCAGAACCCCCAAAACTATCGGTATTGTTATCGGTATCGGCAGATATCACTCTGAATAATCGGCTATCGGTATCGGTGGAGAAATTTAGTAACGGTGCATCTCTAGTAATTGCATTTCATATTGACTTAATCCTTTCACGGCTTTGTCCACATGGAGAATAAAACCAAAAGCCAGATGACATTCCATATCCAGTTTGCAATCATATCTCATATTCTATCAGTACTTGACAAACTTGTCAATCTTGTCACATGATCCTTCAGAAATCATTCTAATATTCTGATTTGCTGCTCAAGAAACAATCCTTTTTTAAATGGCATTTATTGTGGAGAAGTTAAAAGAGTGAAGAAAGCTGTGCATAAACCTCCTCTGTCTGGAGTCTCTCTGTTCAGCTACAAGTGTCATCAAATTGCATCTTGCCAACGGAAGTACAAGTTGCATTTTTAGTAATATAGACTTTCTTCAGGTTCAGAGCACTTTAAATTAATGCGCAAACAGTCTGTTTTATTCAGCTCCTGGGGCTTTTTTCCCCCCAGAAAACCTATATTTTTACTAGTCCAAAAGTCCTCATTGTGGGGCTGGTTATGCAGAGTTAAAAATACTCAGTGGGTGTGTGCGCTGGAGGGAGGAGAGGAGAGAGAGACTAGGAGGAGAAAGAGAAAACAAGCTACTTATTCACAGCTGCCTGAGAGTGACTCGACATTGACTCATATAAAGCCAAGAACAATTTGAGCAAAGTTTTCAGGAAGAATGTCTGAGTCACTACAAATCAAAGGGTTTGGCTCAATTAGATCCTCATTAAGACAGCCACAAAGAAGAAGCGATAGGAATAATAAAATAAATGCTGAAAAACAAAAGGGGTGTGAACCTATTGCATGTTTGCGTGAGAAAAGTGGCGCCACTGACCTGATAACAACCGCGTTTGCCACATAGCGTGCACACAAGAGAGAAAGTGAGATACAGACAAACAAAGAGACAGAGAGAGAGAGAGAGACGGCTCCTGTCCAAAGCTGGCCGCAAGCCATTAAATGTCACACAGGTTGGGACGCAGTCGCAAACAACCTCAACTCCCACTCAAAACCTGCAGACCACAAAGGCCTGATAATTGAGCCCACATGTAAATTAAAGATGAAACCTCTCTTGTGTTTCACCATCTGTTCATGCTTTACGTGACTGAACCACTAACTGACTGTTTTTCTATCCAAAACCACCAACTATTTAGATGATTTTGCACTTTCAAGTTATTGCGACATTTTTTTCATAAAACATCTGACTATGTAGTGGCCCAGTGATGGCAGATGGATGATTCAGCGCCATCTTCTGGCGAGCGACAATTCTTTCGGCGCGTGACTGTCACAGTGCATTATGGGTATTCTCTAGCCACTGAGCGTACATCAGTTGTATACTCGTTATTGCGGTGCATTGTGGGATTGAATGAGTGCACTCGATAATGTCCACTAAGGTTTCGGAAACCACTACAAATGGCTGTCCCCTCAAATAGTGCCCTATTTAACGGTATAGGGGGCAATTTCGGACACATGGCTGGTGTGCTGGAGCTAAACTGTACAGAAAAGTGGCCCTCCTGGAGTAGGATTGGACCAGTGTTAAAGGGTTAGTTCACCCAAAAATGAAAATTATGTCATTAATTACTCACTCTCATGTCGTTCCACACCTGTAAGACCTTCGTTCATCTTCAGAACACAAATTAAGATATTTTTAATAAAATCCGATGGCTCAGTAAGGCCTGCATCGCCAGAAATAACACTCCCTTTTTCAATGCCCAGAAAGGTACTAAAAACATATTTAAAACAGTTCATGTGACTACAGTGGTTCAACCTTAATATTATAAAGCGACGAGAATACTTTTTGTGCGCCAAAAAGAACAAAATAGCGACTTTATTCCACAGTATCTAGTGATGGGCGATTTCAAAACACTGCTTCATGAAGCTTCGAAGCTTTACCAATTATTTGTTTCGAATCAGTGGTTCGGAGCGCGTATCAAACAATTCTCAATTTAGTTCAAATTTTGACCTGTGGAGGGCAGTAATACACTTAGCAGCATCTACACTGCCGGAATTCTACAAGAAGAAGAGGAAGAAGAGAGCTAGTGCAAGACGATCATTTTTGGTTAAAACGTATATCATTTTTTATTTTTTGAAAATGACCGATGGTTTCTCTAGATAAGACTCTTATTCCTCATCTGGGATTGTGTGGAGTCCTTTGAAGCTGCATTGAAACTGCAATTTAGACCTTCAACCCGTTGAACCCCACTGAAGTCCACTATATGGAGAAAAATCCTGGAATGTTTTCCTCAAAAACCTTGATTTCTTTTCGACTGAAGAAAGAAAGACATGAACATCTTGGATGACATGGGAGTGAGTAAATTATCAGGAAATTTGAATTCAGAAGTGAACTAATCCTTTAAGGGATGTAGAAAATGGTCATGCAGAATATGTGCTTTATAAGTACTAATAAACAGCCAATATCCTAATAATATGCATGAAAGTAAGCATCTAGTTAATAGTGAGAATTGGACCCTGAACTAAAGTGTTAACAGTGTTTTAATTAAAATATTGGTATGAAAATTGATGTTGACAAATAAAAATATGACAATCGAAATATGAAAATATGACACTGCTAGATAATCAATAATGCATCAATGTTTTCAAAAAATAAAATAAAAGGAACAGCTGCATGAAGCTGAAGAATGAACAACAGTAAACTGAAGCCCGTTCTAGATTAATCAGATATCCTAGATACGCAACATAAACGTAACAATACAACTTGTATCTGCACAAAAGGACGCAGATGTGAGTGAACTTGAACTAAGTAACATGCTAGCCAGAAAGTATTACTCCCGTTGGGGATGCGCTCTTCTCATAACAATGTGCTGAAACACGGGCAACTAAAGCACAAAGAATTCACAACATGCGAAAGTGTTCTCATTATAATGTTATGTATGGCAGATTGGCGCTACAATATATTTTTTAAACTAAAGTTACAGCGATCACCGTCGCTGTCACGCCTGAGTACTTGTGCAAATCCCTAATCTGAACTCAATGACTCTGACATTAGAGAAACAATCTTTGTGTTTATTTTAAGCATCCAGCAAAGCTGGTCTACGTGGGTGTGTCACTAATGGGCCTGTCACATGACAAATATGCAGACACTTCCTCAAAGACTGTATCCTTGACACGCTATTACCAATCAATCAAACCGCTGCAGTCTTGGATGAGCAGATTTCAGGTCGAGCTGCAGAGACCTGCTTTATGGAGATCCCTCAGCTATGTGTGTCAGTTACATAACTCCTTAATAAGTACTGTCATCTTTAGACTTCCTTGACTTACAGTAAACACACAACGGTTTTTATATTAACAAAAGAAGCACTTTAACAGATTATTTCCACAGAAGTTCTGCCCTACTGTTATGCCCTCAAAGCACATTTCATACGATTACGATTTCTGCTCACACAAGTCAGGGTTCGCAAATAGTTGACGAGAGATAGAAGTAAAAACATGATGGAACATGAAAGTGAAGAAGGAAATGGTGCAGTACTGTCTGAATGTTCAGTGTCAGGTTTTGTATTCTTGCACTGACCTTATAGCATCTTTAAGTAGTTTAATACTGTGGGTTAAACTGTAACAAACCAATAATGGTACAGCACGGTAATTGTTAGACTAATTTAGGAGCAGTCTTTAAAAATCAGCGCTGATTTTTTTTTTCTGGTCTGACCTCCATTTCCTGGCTGTTTCGTACTGGAGGAAATGCATGGCATGATTATTCCCAGAAAATATACTCTCAAATTTCAATTCTTATTTTGTGCATTCCTTTCTGTTCAATACTGAATATATTTTTGTGCCAAAACTATTAAAATCCTGCTAAAATGGTTCCACACTTTTTTTGTTTTTATTGTTAACTAAAACTAAAACTATTAAAAACATGTTTTGTTATTTGAAATGAAGCTGCAATAAATATTAGACATATTTCATAATATTAAATATTATTAGAAAATATCTAAATATTAAAAAATTAATAATGTTGGCAAATAACTAAAATAAGTTTAAGCACTAAAATTACTAACTGGAAATGAATAAAACCTAAAACTAAAATTAAATTAATGAAACAAAATAAATTAAACCTAAACAGTATTATTATTTAAAAAGATAAATTAATTAAGATGAAACTAAAAATGTAAAAAACAAAGTTTTTTTTACAAAATATTAATAAAAACTATAATAGTATATAAAAAAATACTAAAATAACACTGCCACACTTTTGAGCCTTGTTTCTCCATTCATTAAGACCCTGATATACTTCAAGCAAAATCAAAAAACGAACTAGTGTGATGTAATTTCAAACAAAATCAGGCCAAAACAAAGTTTGTTTGGAGTTTGTTTCGGAAAACAGCATGCCAAAGCAAACTTTCCGGATAAAGTTTCGTTCTACCGTTGATCCGCGCTGATTAGGGCTGGGACAATAAATCGATGCATCATGAATCGTGAAATGATTCTGATCCTGAGATTTTCCTAATGCATCATGATTCTCTCTCGAATCGATTTTAACAGTAGATGGCACTGCATACTTTAGAAACAGCCGTACTCTGCTTGCCTCTAATTCCTTACGCACAAAACTTGAACCTTCTTTAAAATAATCATTCATAAAGTTCGAAAAGGTTGAAGCAAATGTTTGCAGTGGGCTGTTTACATTAATCTCGCGTCATAAAAGCATTCTGAACAAATACGTTCTCATACTCAGCCAAACGCACGAGCGCTCTTCAGCGCTCTTCTTCATGAGCATTTGAGTGTGCAGTTGAAAACTAGCCTAGAGCTCCATCTGCTGTTAAAAATTAAGCTCTGAATCGATTCGAGAGAATCGCGATGCATTCGGAAAATCTCAGAATCGAGTGATACATCGATTTTTTGTCCCAGCCCTAATAGAGACACCCACACTGGGGGGGAAAACAATCCAACCCTCTCCATTGAGTTTGTATTGCGTGAAGCTGCCTCCTTTTGATTTCTTGCTTCAAACAAAAGACAGAACAATGCCTAAAAGCTTCTGTGTGTCAGGGTGTACAGCAAACAAGCTAAAAAAAAAACAATACTAAGCTATCGAAGCGTAAAAGCCAGACAAAAGTGGATACAGGCAGTAAGATGTGAAGCATCAGCAGGAAGAAAGGGTAAATTGTAGGATCCTGACACTCAGTATGCCTACGTGTGCAGTAAACGTTTAGTCACTGTTAAGTCAAATATCCAAATGTCAGTTTTATATATTATATTTCCTGTCGCCTATCACGTTCCCCTCCAGTGGGCGTCGTTCTCAGAGTAATATGACACGTTGCGCTCTGTCTCGATTGCCTGTATCCACTTTTGTGTCCTTAAATGCTAGTTTTTTTGGGTCGACAGCTTATAAAAACTTAGTTCTGGGTTTTTTAGCTTGTTTGCTGTACACCCTGTCACACAGCAGCTTTTAGACATTGTTCTGTTTTTTGTTATAAGTCAGAAATGACAAGGAGGCACGTGGTTTTCAGATTATGACGCAAGATGCTCTGTCTCTATGGTGATTATGTAATAAGTGGGTGTGGCGCTGGTCAATTTAATCTGTAACTGAAGCACCGACCATCCATGTGGCTTTCATGGCTTACCTGGCATAGGGGCTTGAGAAGTTTTTGGAAAAGCATTCGCTGGCCCTCTGTTGCATTCCACTTGCATTCCCAAAGCCCTGGCCCCTGCTCCAACTGTCTTCTGAAGAGGTCAGAGGGGTGTACACGTTAAAGACAGGCTTCTGATCTTTCTGCTGACTGACAGCAGCTGTGGACGAGCCGGTCCCAAAGAGGAAGCTCTGTCCACTTGAAGTGGTGACACCACAAATGTTAATGGGTGCGCTGTGGAGACCAATCTGACAGTAGTTAGTCCCACCAGCGTTCTCCTGTTTGATGACCCCTGGAGTACACAGCTGGATTATAGAGTCCTTCTCCACCTTCACAGTGGCCAAGCTGGTGGTGGTGTTGGAGGGGCTCGAAGTGCTGACGCCGTTGACTGTGCTGCTCACTGAGACCGTGGCCTTCGTGTCCCTCTCTGTATTTGTCGTCAAGTCTCCAAGCAGAGCATCTTCACCTATGGTGGAGAGGAACGTGTCATCCGCCACATAGAAATCAGAGGGCGATCCATCCAACTCAAAGTCCTGCAGGAGGTCCAGAGTGTTGTCACTAAAGAGCTTATGATTGCCAACATCAACATCTTTCCCAATGGGACCAAAGGAATCTTGGTCGAGGTCCATATCGACTTTATCCATGGGAGAAAAGTCCTCTGTTTTTAAAGGAAAGAGATTGGGGTCGACTCCACCGATCAGGGAGTCCATTGAAGGGGAGGCGCTATTGAGGTCTGCAATGCTGGCCTCCAGACTTGAGAAGCTGTCCCCAAGAGTGTAAGAGCCCTGGGCTTGTTGTTGTTGAGCCCTCTGCTCCTTTCCAAACGCTTTGAGTTCTGAATCCTCCGCAAAGATGCCAAGAGTGGAGGTGCCGTGCTCCTCAAGAGTGGGTGAATTGCTCAGGCCATTGGGAAGGTCCGCGGAAACTGGCTGCATCAGTGGACTGGGTTGAGGAACCAAGGACGTGGGGGCGACAGACATGGCGCTTTGTATTCCGCTTCGTAAAATCCCCTCAACTGGGTTGTTGCTGTAATCCAACGTATTTAAACGCTCATCTCTCTTGGCGCCATTCTTCAGTCCTCCTTGATCCATCTTGCACTACTGTGGTAAAACACAACAAAACAATTATAGTTTCTAAAGGCCCATAAATAATGTCACTAAAAATTTAAGCATAGTTTACTGTAAATAACATAAAAACAAAACATGATTAAAAGAGGTAGACAAAAATGCACCATGGCATTGGCAAAAACAGTTTTCGCTACACTGTAAACCTGAACAGTACTACTAACTTATAAAGATTGAGTACACTGCAATTAAAGTCTGTTAAATCATTGATGCAACTTAAAAGGAGTTTAGTTTTATTTTTGTGCAGCTCAACATTTTTGAGTACTTAAATTATTATTTTTAAGTTTACTGAGCGACATGAAGAGACGTCATCCACGTTAACCGACGTTATCAGAAGAATACATTCAACATTAAACTGAGTTGCAGCAGATTTCAAGTTCCCAGCATGCTTTGTAAGAAAGTACTGTGTAAGGAGAAATGTTGAAATTGAGTGTTAATGTGTGTTTTTGCACAAGATTAATACAGGGGAAGATTTGTTATTGTTTAATGTTCTGTTATTTTGGTATTTAAAGGTGTTTCTGTGATGTTGAAGTTTTGTAGGGTTACCATCGTGGTGAAGAGTAGCACCTGTGGTTAGGTTGAGAATGGGCTGCAAACTTCAAGACTATATAATGCATGTTGCAAGTAACTGTCTCTTTGGTTACGTTAGCATATGCTGGTGTGCTGTTACTAACTAACACTTAACCATAAAGATTAGTTGTTAGTTTATTCAATATTTCAATTTAATTGTAACTAGCGAGTTTGTGCAGTACAAAGTTCATTTTTTAAGTTCTACTAAAATGATCTTTTAGTTCATTTTTACTTCTTCAAGTAAATGTTTTGAGTATTCTGAACTTATTAGGTTTTACAACCACTGCATCAAAATAATTGAAAAATGAGAAACATTACAAATGCTAAACAATAGTTTTAAGTACAGTGGACTTAAACATTAAATAAAATTAAAATTTTTCAGTTTTACTTAATTGTTATTTATAATTATTGTTTACTTAAAAAATTTGAGTTGCTTAACTTACATTTTTTGAGGTAATCGGTGTCTACAAAAATTTTGAGTATTCTGAACTTATCTGGTTTTACAGTGTATGAAAAATGTTTTGCCCCCAGGCCATCTACCCAACACACTATTTATAATTATACATATCCTGGCCCTTTCTTATTCACATTCCTTAGCATAATTGTGTCTGTATATAGATTATTATTTTGTACATATTTTGTCATGCCATATATATACATATAATATATATATAAATATATACAGATGGTTTCACACTTAATTATTCACCTTAATTCTTAATTATTTTGCAGTTAACATGTTTCTTTTCCTCTCCACCTGTTTTTGTCTAACCCTGCTAACCCAATGAGCATTTCCAAAATTTAGTTTTTTCCAAATGACACTTTTGGTTATACCGAATGTACTACCTTACATACTTTAGATGTCATATCTTTTTTATTATTATTATTAAGGCCTTTTTTTCCTTCATATTGTAGGCCTAAACTTCACCAAGACAAATTCATTGTGTGTGAGAGCATACTTGACAATAAATCTCATTCTGATTCTACAATAGCATAGTTGCTAACATTCAAAACTGTGGTAAAATATTAGCCACAACAAGAAATTAAACAAACAAAAAGACCCGCGATAAGTTGGATTTTTCTGCACAAACAGTAATATGTATGCTTTTCAAGTATATATATATTGAAATTGGATGAGTTATCGATATTTAAATGTATTAAAATAACAGTAACACCTCATACGTCAAATATACGTCACGCACTTAGCTTGCACACATTTATCTGAAGTAGATGTTTTTATAACTGCCTAACAGAATGTCATAATTTTAACGTTATCTTTAATGTTTATACGTTATCTGCAGCTAAATACGTGCAGCTCGCATTTTACAACTAAAAAACGGATTAAAACCCCAAATGGGGAAGTCTCGCGCTGATCTCGCGCCCTTGTAGCAGCAGCATGAGCGCGGATCAGTGACACACACGCACTGAGGCCTACTTACTCTCACTGCTAATCCACAGCAGACAGACGAGTCAATCAATTCACATTTAAACTCTGAATTCTTAAATAACTTGCCACAGCTAAAAGTGCATCAATCGCCCTTACAGCACATCAAGAACTATTCAACAGCAAACCGCGAAAACCAAGTCGCGAGTTCAGTCAGAATGTAGAAACGACAGTTACTAATCTGAAACTAGTACTAGTTGCTATACTTTTACGCTATCAATGCCAATATTTGTATTCACGAAAAAAAAAAAATAGGATTAAAGGTCGAAAAAAATACGTACCTTTTTATATTTACGTTCCTGATTTGATTTGTTGCATCATCTGACATTGTTTTTGTGTGGAGGTTTCTGCTGAAAGCGATTAGCAACAACATGAGAGCCTTCACTGCAGTCTGAGGTCGTTTCAGAAGAGCAAGAAAAATCGCAAGCTGCGTAAAAAAGATCCCAGATCGGATATCGTCCAGCGTTTTAGTCCGAATTCATAACCCCATCTGGGTAATCCAGGCAATTTTCTCGTTTTCGGCCATGAGAAAAGAGGCGTGCCATAAATCCCTAAACCATAAAAACATTCAAAATGGAGTTTACAGTAGAAAGGTCCGTGGCGACCCTGTTTACAACATGCAGTGCGACCTATTGGCAGTAACGAGTTATTACATCGCGCCTCTTATTACAGTGACTTCATTGGTTGAGATGAGATGTGTGCTGGAGTAACCTCGGTGATATCACCATAATACAACAAATCACACTGCCTTCCCTCTCTTCCTCACTGCTTCTGTCTCTGTTTCTGTTGTTGTTCTGTTTCTCTCTTTCATTCACATACACCAATTGGCGACGCGATAACTTTAACATTATTACATGTATGGGTCAATGACGTGACGGGTCATTTGTTTGTCCAAAGGCCTTAATAATAATAAAAAACAAATATATGACATCCAAAGTATGTAAGGTAGTACAACTAGATCTCTTTTATTAAATCCAAAAAGTTTATATTTTGCTACATATAAAAGTATTTTAAAGATTTTGAAGTGTCAAAACGTCATTTGGTTTAACCATCCAAAGGCCAATACAGCCATTTCATTTGTGATTAAAATATCTTAAAATGTAATAAATGTATATATTTTTTATTCTGGCATGATTTTATATCATCATATATCAACATAGTGCAAAATGGTATTGAAATTATGTGTAGAAGTAACCAATATAAAGGGACCATTTTGGATCAAGTCGTGTGGTCAGTATCATGTGATCAGCATTCAGACACCTGCAAAGGACCACATGGTCGTGAAGCAAAGTAACTAACTCTTTTTTAACTATTTGGAAAATTCATGTTTTCACTTGCTCATACGCATGTCCCGAAACATCAGGTCATTCGGTACAACCGCAATAAAACATGGAAAATGTTGTAATATTTTAAAAACTTGTACTAAATATAAAATGTTTGTCCTTTTGCTAGCTAGCTAGATATCAGCCTGTTAGCATTGTTTGAAAATTTCGTCATTCGGTATAACCAAAAGTGTCATTCAGTAAAACCGAAATTTTGGTTAAACCGAATGACTTTTTTGGTGACAAATTTTGTCCATCTTGTAAAAAAAATGACAAAAGCAGTGTTAATTGATTATAAAAACCACATAATCTCATTGTTAACACTTAAAACTTAAAAATGAATTATATCTCCATGAGGTTTTTTTTTTTTTTACACTTTTAAGAACCTTATTCGTCAATGACCCGTATATAATACATAAATGATCATTATGAACATCTGAAGTAGAAAATTACTATTAACAAAGTTTGTATTTCAAGCAAATCTCCTAGTTTAGCTTTATTTTGTTTCTGTGTGTTATTATTGATCAGATTGGTCTTATGCATCTTCTAAAAAATCTTGAATGAAATGTACATTGGGTTTACTTTAATCCTTGTGTGTCCTTATGGGCATTTTTCAGTTTTGTTTTTTAATCATTTTGCCTGTGTTAATGCCAAGTGCATAAATTTTGGCACAAGTGTGTATTTTTTATTGGAATTTTACTATTTCACCCCATTTTTTCTTTTAATAAACCTATTTTACACTAGTAACACAAAATAGTTCCTCTCAGTACAAAAATGTCCCCATTGAAACCCATTAAAACTGCAATTTTTAATCCCAGGGTCATTTAACTATAAAATGATGCAATCTTTGTTAATAAGCTTTCATTCTATTGGCAAGGCTTCAAAGTTTAAAAATGTATTAAAGGTTAATGACTCTGCTGTTCAACTTAAGTGCTGCTATTAGAGTAATTCTTGAATTAAACACCAAATTATGTACAGTGGATATAAAAAAGTCTACACACCCCTGTTAAAATAGACAAAATAAAAACGTAAAATTTATTATTAAATACATTTATAATTGGTCATATGTCCAGAATAAACTCAAGCTCATATGAAAACGAGTACCTGTCTTCACCTGAAGTGATTCTGATTAACTCCAAATAAATCCCAGCTGTTCTTGCAAGATTTTTCTGACACATGCATTCGATAGACCGTGGAACAAAGAGAAGACAGTCATCAACAAGTGGTGAAAGTTTGGCACGACAGTATCATTATCATACCCACGGTGAAGCCTGGTGGGGGCAGTATCATGCTTTTCTTCAGCTGGAACAGGAAAACATGAATAGCTCCAAGTACCAGTCGTTTTTGGCACAGAACCTTCTGGCTTCTTCTAGAAAGCTGAAAATGAAGAAAACTTTCAGCATGACAATGATCCAAAACACTCATCTAAATCAGGGGTTCCCAAACACGTTCCTGGAGCCTCCCCCAACACTGATCATTTTGCATGTTTCCTGATGACTTGAAACAGGTGTGTTTGACTGAGGAGACGTGCAAAACATGCAGTGTTCACTAAAGAAAGATGAATGTTTTGGAATGGACCAGCCAGAGCCCAGACCTGAATCCGAGAGAAAAGCTAAAGCTATGGGGGGACCTGAAGAGGTACAGGAGACGCCCTCGCAATTGAACAAAGAAGAGTAAAAAACAAAACAAAAAACCCCCCAGCTGTTTTAATATACTTTTTATATCTACTGTAGGTGACAACTAAACACTTCAACCTAGTGGATGCTTGTTTCATAAGTAGGTTTTGCATTTTGTGACTTTTACAAGACCACTTTTCCAGTCTTATATTTTGTCATTTATGAATTCTTAAAAATATTGTGTTGTCTCATTCTTGTGAACCTAATATAGTGTAATGTCACACCCCTATAGTATTTATCCTTTACAAATGCGGAAACATACTTACCACTTCGCTTAGGAGCTGTTTACACGACACCGTTTTCAACTAAAAACGGAAACTTTTTATGCGTTTTGGCCATTCATTTACACGACAACGGCGTTTGGGGGCTTTAAAAGGCAAACTTTTTAACACAGGTTTCAAAGTGCAAGTTTTTGAAAACGATACCGTTATCATCTCCGTGTAAACTAAAAAAAAAAAGTGGATCTGTGAAAATGGTGACAGCATGCACATGCGTATTACATGTTCCCTTTCAAGGAAAGTCTGTTCACTCGGCGGCCATATTTGCAACGCCTCCGGGCAGCTATTTCAGGCATCCAAGACCAAATCCTATCTATTTGAATGGGGGAATCCTGAAATCTCAAAAACTACTTGGTGAACTCACAATTAAATAACATATTTCAAATCAGCAACAAAATCTGACATGAACTGTCCCATAAATGTTGTTTCTTAAGGCTGATTTATTTAAGGCTATACGTCTGTTTTCATTTATACTTCTGCGTCGTTGTCCGCATCGACGTGCATGCAGACCACTAGGAGGCAGTGTCCGCGGTCATGTTGAGGATCAAGGCAAAAGCTGAAGAAGAAGCAGCTTGTCATGTACGTTGTCAGAGAAGCTTACAAATAGAAGCGGCAAATAGGTAACGACTTTTGTTGCAGTATGACTGAATGTGTCCCTTGAAACAGAGTGTTTTTTTATTCATATGGAAGTTGAAAACGCTCGCTCTTCTCCGATTGCTCCGCGCCAGTTTTTTGACCTGAGGGAGGGGTTCTAGCAGACCAATCACAACGCTTGTGGTCCGCGTAGAATTGACGCGTTGTTACATTTTTGAAGAGGTGCACGTCAGGCTACATCGCGTTTAGCTACGGTGTACACTCAACGCAGAAGTATAAATCAGCCTTTATGCTCAAATATCGTTAAAAAAGCTTATTTTTCAGGCTAGACGAGCCAATGCGCATGTGCAGTCCTAAGCGCAAGTCTCAGGTTTCTGTGGGAACTGGAACTTCTAATGGCAGCTGCAGTGATGCAATGACTTTATCAATCAGCGAATGGCTCTTTACTTAGAAAGCAGGACGTATCCCGTCATATTGCGTGTTGCAGTTGAACCGTCTTTCTAGTCCGTGTCTACACCGGACACAAGCGGCGCGACACGACGCGTCAAAAGATAATAGAACCCATTATAATCAGTGATACTGTCTACACTGGATGCGGCGCGGCGCAACACAACAAATTCCCGACAGTAAATGGATTCCCCGTTCTATTTCTGACATAGTCCAAGTGCTTTGCAACGGTCGGTTTGTCGCGTTCAGTGTAGACCGCTTTTAGCTGTTGCGGCGTGACGCAACACGAAAAAAGTCGCGTCTGGTGTAGACACGGTGTTTGGCCCCAACTGCGTTTTTTGGCGCGAGTGCTCTGTAAAATAACACGTAAGTGCGCAGGCGCGTAGTCTTTCCTTACAAAGTGACATCACCAACTACTGGCCTGGCAGCATAATACGTTTTTAGTCGTTTTCACGGATCCGTGTGAACAGGGGTTCGTTTTGACAGCGTTGTTGTCTGTACGCGAAAAATGCATTTAGTAAATCGTTGTCATGTACGTATGCACTAATAAACAGTGACGCATCACAAAATGGCACAGCTAATCAGAAAATTATTTTCAGCTGAAGATGTTGATTTTGAGGGTAAGTAACTAAACAAACACTATCATGACAAAACTCATCCCACCACATGCCTGAAAATGTCATGAATCTGAATTTCTTTTTTACCTACTTGAGGCCAGGGTTATTACCTAATGAAACCAAAACTAAAACCATAAAAAAAAATCGTTTTGCTTGAAATAAAATAATATTAACTGAAATAACTTAAGAAAAAACTTATTTTATTTCATCTATAGTTGTCTAGACAACATTTCTTATTTTCGTTTACTTTAACTTGATGTAGGCCTACTAAAATAACAAACTGAAATAATAATAATAATAATAATATACATATATATATATATATATATATAGAGAAAAAATCACAAAATGACACAACACAACAAAACTACAAAACCTTTAAAATTAAATGAAAATGGAAAATATAAAAATTAAAACTGGTAATACTTTATTTGTGTCTTTGTTACATGTAGTTACTATATTAATTACTATAAATTGTGCTTAATTACACGCAACTGACCCTAAACCAACCCCTAATCCTACACTAACCCTATATAGTAAGTACATGTAGCTAGTACTTAAATGTTTAATTACACAGTAACACGGACACCTTAAAATAAAGTGTAACCTAACAATTAATTCAAAATATTAATAAAACTAATGGGTCAAAGACGAAAAAGGGTTTTGAAGCATCAAAACAATAAGTGTAACACAGCTCTGAATTGTTGTTGTTGTTTTTCAATACATCAGAATGGGTCCTGTTTAATTTGTTTGTTTTTTTCTGAGCAAAAATTAAATATCATACATATGTTGTTTCAATTTTTACATAAATATAAGTGTTACACTGAATGACAATGCAACATTAATCTATTTCACCAACATTTTGATATTTTATTCTCCCAAAACTTATTTGAAACCTTAAAAGTAGATGTTTTACTTGCATTTAATGTGCTTTCTATGTATATAAAATCACTTTTGTAAATTTATATTGATGCGGACATCTAAATGTCTTTGACCCTAATACTATCTCAATAATGATAAAATAACATTTATAGATAATATAAATGCTTTATAGCTTTATATGCTTTATAGATAATATGCATTTAGGCAGAAACAGCAGATGTAGGACATGAGGTGGTCTGTATGTTAAGTTTCCATTTTCATGTAAAATATGTGGAGGTGTACATGACTCTATTTCATAAACTGTCAGGAATAATGAAACTCGTTAAAAATATGGGTAGAAATAGGCGCTATGCAAGGAACAGGATCAAATCCTCACTCTCAAAAGCACACCATGGAGCTGAAAAATAAATAATTGCAATAATGGCACTCTTCTGGTTCCATTAAGCACAAAGGCAGCAACACAGAAACATCCAAATCCACATAAATGGCTCCTCTCTGAGGCAGGGGTGGCTGAAATCCAGAGAATACTAAAAATCTAGGTCAATGGATTGCTGCACAGCTATGACAACTCCCTCCTCCGAAGTGTATGTGTTATGCTTATGGATGGATGAAGACCACACAGTTTGACCAGTAATCCAAGTAATGAAAAGATAATGTTTATAATACATGGATTATCTGTAATGCAACATGCAAGCTTTACATTAATCAGTGGATGTGTTGGATAATGCTAATTTTTATTTGATTTATCACATTTCTTAATTTACATTTTATACATTTTGCAGTGATTGAAAATACTCTGACAGGGCTGAATGAGTGAAGAGCGCTGGATGTGTACCTGAAGAACTGTCCTGCATTATTTAAGTGTTTTATTTAAGGCATGTCTTCAACTTCGCATGTCATCACGTAGAACTATCTGCTTTAAAACGAGGACTGAATAAAACAAATCAAGTATATGCTGGCAGTCTATAGTCAAATGATTCATATCATCTGAGAATAGAGTATTTTTAGCAGTCTCTAAGAGGGAGTAAACTTATATCATTATGTTCATGCCTGTATTGTTGCCGGTCCTTTATCATAAAACATTATTGCAGATAAAAAAGAAAACAGCAGAGCATTTGCCATCTGAATCCCACTCACAGTTTTTCCTGTCGGTGCCTAGCAACACTTTTTCAAGCAGAATACACAAAATTAGCTGGGTAAGCGTGACCACAGCCTCAAAGCCATCGCTCGCAAATTCCTTGAAACGAGATCAGCACAGTATGCCAAAGGTTTGCATGCTTAAACAAACATGTTCTCTAACTCAAAGAATCCTCTGGGTGCGTGCAATCTTGTGAGGGTTAGATTAAAGTAAAAAAAATGCCATTAAATCTGTGATATGAATTCATAGTGGATTTTACAGTATATTCTGTATAGTGCTAAAGCGATAGGAAATGAAAACAAGACATATAGTTTCATTGCATAAAGCCAATGCACTATTGAATAACATTTAACACTCAAATTATTGTAAAGTCAGCTGCCTACACTCTACAAAATGTTTTCAAGATGGGTTGAAAATGGACAAACCCAGCAATTGGGTTGTTTTAACCCAGTGGTTGGGTTAAATGTTTGACCAATGTGTTGGGTAGTTTTATTTAACCCAACTATTGTTTAAAGATTATTATATGGCTGGCTTAAAATGAACCCAAAGTATGTTGGAAATTAACATTTATTAATATGTTAATAAATGAAAATGTATTAATAAGTTTAATGAATAATAATTAAACAATAAACATTTATTAAATGTTTACCTTTTGATTATTATTGTTGCCTCTACACTCTTAAAAGGTTATTTCACCCAAAAATGAAAATTCTGTCATTAATTACTCACCCTCATGTTGTTCCACACCCGTAAGACCTTCGTTCATCTTCAGAACACAAATTAAGATATTTTTGATAAAATCCGATGGCTCAGTGAGGCCTCCATTGACAGCAAGATAATTAACACTTTCAATGCCCAGAAAGATACTAAAGACACCGTTAAAATAGTCAATGTGACTACAGTGGTTCAACCTTATTGTTGTGAAGCGACGAGAATACTTTTGTGCTCCAAAAAAAACAAATAACGACTTTATTCAACAATATCTAGTGATGGGCGATTTCAAAACACTGCTTCATGAAGCTTCGAAGCTTTACGAATCTTTTGTTTCGAATCAGTGATTCAGAGCACGTATCAAACTGCCAAAGTCATGTGATTTCAGTAAACGAGGCTTTGTTACGTCATAAGTGTTTGGAAATTTCAATGGTTCACCACTGGGGTGACTTTGGCAGTTTGATACACGCTCCGAACCACTGAATCGAAACAAAAGATTCGTAAAGCTTCAAAGCTTCGTGAAGCAGTGTTTTGAAATCGCCCATCACTAGATATTGTTGAATAAAGTCGTTATTTGATTTTTTGGCGCACAAAAAGTATTTTCGTCGCTTCATAACATTAAGATTGAACCACTGTAGTCATATTGACTATTTTAACGATGTCTTTAGTATCTTTCTGGGCATTGAAAGTGTTAATTATCTTGCTATCAATAGAGGCCTCACTGAGCTATTGGATTTCATCAAAAATATCTTAATTTGTGTTCTGAAGATGAATGAAGGTCTTACGGGTGTGGAACGACAGGAGGGTGAGTAATTAATGACAGAATTTTAATTTTTGGGTGAACTAACCCTTTAAAAAAATGCTGGGTTAAAAACAACCCAAGTTGGGTTGAAAATGCACAAACCCAGCGATTGGTTTGTTTTAACCCAGCGGTTGGGTTAAATGTTTGCCCAACATGCTGGGTAGTTTTATTTAACTGAAATATTGTTAAAAAATGACTATATGGCTGGCTCAAAATGAACCCAAAATAGGTTGGAAACTAAAAATCAGACACATAATTACTAGAGGCAACAATAATAATCAAAAGGTGAACATTTATTAACAAGCAAACTATACACTAAAAAAAATGCTGGGTTAAAAACAACCCAAGCTGGGTTGAAAATGGACAAACCCCGCAATTGGGTTGTTTTAACTCAGTGGTTGGGTTAAATGTTTGCCAAACCTGCTGGGTGGTTTTATTTAACTCAACTATTGTTTAAAAAATACTGTATTACTTGCTTAACATGAACCCAAAGTACAGTATGTTGGAAATTAACATAATTATTCATGTTTAATAAATGAACATTTATTAATACGTTTAATGAATAATAATTAAACAATAAACATTTATTAAATTGCTTATTAATAAATGTTCACCTTTTGATTATTATTGTTGCCTCTAGTAATTATGTGTCTGATTTTTAATTTCCAACATATTTTGGGTTCATTTTAAGCCAGCCAGATAGTCATTTTGAAACAATAGTTGAGTTAAATAAAACTACCCAGCAGGTTGGGCAAACATTTAACCCAACCGCTGGGTTAAAACAACCCAATCGCCGACTTTGTCCATTTTCAACCCAACTTGGGTTCTTTTTAACCCAATATTTTTTAGAGTGCAGTAAGCCAACTGGAACCAAGTTTGTGCGGATCTGTCCGTGGTCCTGAAACCATAAAATTTGTACACTGAGGTCCCCTAAAACTCACCAAAGATACACTCTAAAAAATGCTGGGTTAAAAACAACCCATAAACAACAATGTTTATTTGTTTAATTATTATTAATTAAACTTATTAATAAATGTTTATTTCCAACATACTTCGGGTTCATTTTAAGCAAGCAATACAGTAATTTTTAAACATTAGTTGGGCTAAATAAAACTACTTGTTTTAACCCAGCAGTTGAGTTAAATGTTTGCCCAACCTGCTGGGTTAAAACAACCCAATCGCTGAGTTTGTCCATTTTCAACCCAACTTGGGTTGTTTTAACCCAGCATTTTTTAGATCTCTGGGAAGGCATGTGGGATTTGAGCTCAACCACTTTAACGAAATCAATGAAGTTCTGAGATCAAAACGCATATCGCAGCCTAAGCATTTCATGTTCTCATCGAGCACAATAATTGCATGAGCATATTTGGAAATGTGGAGAAGCAGGATGCAATGCTTGTATCTTTCCAGCTGTCATTTTCCTTTAAGATGATGTAAGGCTCATCTCCCTAAGAATGGTCTCCCTCCCCCGTCCAAAGCCTCTCTCAGCACGCTGCATTCATTCGCACTACGCTGCTGATGCTCTGGAGAGTAAGGATGCTCAAACTTCCCAACGCACCTTCCTTTTCAACTCGAGAAATGCTGGGTGGGTGCCAGATACATGTAGACTAACTGTTCTGAACGGACAGGATTTCATGACAGAGAAAGAAGTTGAAGCTGTCTTGGCTGGTGCAGTTTTTCATTTTTTATAAGCAGAACTTATTTTTGGATTTTCAGCTGGAGGTTACATGAGCTGCACAATTGGTTCCCATGGGTGAGAGCTCTTCTATTTCTACGTTATTATAAATAACAGTAGATGTGTGTTCAGATATATCATCTGGCAATAGACGCCCAGTTGCATTTGTGTGGAGAAGCCTCATTTTGATGCATTTATACTTTTATAAACACACTCTGCAGGTCTCAGAGATGTTAACATAATGGACTGTGAACGTCTGTTAAAGAGTGTGCAGGTTATGTTCCTCTTGACTTTTTGCTCAGCAAACACAAATCAAAAACTTTTGCGTCTTCGCTTTTTCATTTTTTGAAGTGTGCAACGCCAAAATGGCCCTGACTGAAAATTGCAGGACTTATCAAACGCCCAAGGACAGTGGATGTGCTCAGAGTTGCTCTTCAGATGTGGTTGAGCTCAATGTAGGTGGACAGGTGTACTACACACGCCATGCCACCCTCACCAGCGTGCCAAACTCACTGCTGGGTAAATTATTCTCCACTAAAAAGGACATTTCCAACGACCTCGCGCAGGACATCAAGGGACGCTACTTCATTGACAGGGACGGATTTCTGTTTCGATATGTGTTGGACTATCTCCGCGATAAGAACGTCGTCCTGCCGGATTACTTCCCGGAGAAAGGGAGGCTGAAACGGGAGGCTGAGTTCTTCCAGCTGCCCGAGCTCGTCAAAATCCTCACACCAGATGATTATACTCACAGTGATTTTGACGAAGCGTCCCAGGGAAGCGATCAGAGGTTGTTTCCCGCGTCTTACCTGGACGCGCGCGATCGGCGCTACGGCTTCCTCACGGTGGGATACAAGAGCTCGTGCGCGTTCGGGAGGGACGCTGATCCAAAACCTCGAGGAATACCCAAAATCTTTATTTGCGGAAGGGTCGGTCTGGCTAAAGAAGTTTTCGGGGACACGTTGAACGACAGCCGGGATCCTGACCGGCCACCTGAGCGATACACTTCCCAGTTTTACCTCAAGTTTCGCCACCTGGAGCGAGCGTTTGATATGCTCGCGGAGAGCGGATTCCACATCGTCGCGTGCAATTCATCACTCACCACATCTCCTCACAACAGACATACAGACGACAGAAACTGGTCCAATAACACGGAGTATGTCTTCTACCGTAAGTACAGTAAACAACAATGCTAGTCAGTGGTTATCGCTAAATCAAAATCTATTTTTGTTATTTAAATAACTCTCTAAAAACGCTCGGCTAAAAACAACCCAAGTTGGGTTGAAAATGGAGAAACCCAGCGACTGGGTTGTTTTAACCCAGCAGTTGGGTTAAATGTTTGCCCAACCTGCTGGGCAGTTTTATTTAACCCAATTATTGTTTAAAAATTACTAGCATATATGGCTGGCTTAAAATGAACCCAAAATGTTGGAAATTAAAAATTAGACACAAAATTACTAGAGGCAACAATAATAATCAAAAGGTGAACGTTTATTAATTAGTACACTCTAAAAAATGCTGGATTAAAAACAACCCAAATTGGGTTGAAAATGGACAAACCCAGCGGTTGGGTTAAATGTTTGCCCAACCTGCTGGGTAGTTTTATTTAACCCAACTATTGTTTAAAAATTACTGCATTGCTTGCTTAAAATGAACCCAAAGTAATTAACATTTATTAATAAGTTTAATGAATAATAATTAAACAGTAAATATTTGTTAAATTGCTTATTAATAAATGTTTGCCTTTTGATTATGTGTCTGATTTTTAATTTCCAACCTATTTTGGGTTCATTTTAAGCCAGCCATATAGTCATTTTTAAACAATAGTTGGGTTAAATAAAACTACCCAGCAGGTTGGGCAAACATTTAACCCATTCGCTGGGTTTGTCCATTTTCAACCCAACTTGGGTTGTTTTTAACCCAGCATTTTTAGAGTGAATGATCGATTTAAGACTAAATCAATTATTTTGTCTTCGGTATTCAGAAATATTTGACCATTGAACTTTGAACCAGTCAGAATCGAATATAACAGTGCTCCAGCTAAGTAAAATCCAAATTATAAACCTTTAGGATAAAGTGTATTTAATTAAGATCAGTTTGCACACTTTAGTACCACTAGGCGGCGTATATAGTTTGTTCAATTATATCCTGATCAGTTCTAATAAATTTTGCTCAATTCTGTTGGTGCATATTAGTAGCATATTAGCAGACTGAGTTTTTCCACTAAGAACATTGATAGAAGCTTTTGAGCCAATGCAGATGTGGAGAATTCCCTCAAGTATAGCTCTCAGGGACATGAACAGAGTGTGGTATGAATATTTCAGTAATTTGATGGTCATGTCATCCCCCCCCCCCCCTCCCCCTCTCTCACCCTCTTTTTCTCTCTCTTATATCCAAATTGTATTTAAATACAATTTGGATATAATTGTTCTCCAGCACCTGCCTTCATTAGTGGTTCACTTGACTTGCCTTTGTCTTGAATGAGAGAGATGTTGCAGCATATGGCCAATTAAAAATCACTTTGTGCTTAATTTCAAACGAGTCCCCTTGGAAAACCTAAAAACAGTGGGCCTGGAACGGAGAGCTTCTGGAGGACAGTCACAAGATTTTTGGGGCGAATGGACATATGGCTGCTTAATGATTTGTTCTCTGTCATCAGTGTAATTACTGCAGCATTCAGCCCCTCCCATAGCCCACACATAATGGAAAGACGTATGATGACAAATCAAGATATACAATAAAGGTATGAGGAGTCATGCTAAATCTAATTTTTCTAAATGCATCTTATTGATTTTATAGTGAACTATTCATCTGTGCATATGTTTACCTTGTAAAGTTTAATGTTTAAAATATCAACTGTGAAAACAACAGACTTCTCTCTGTTGACGTATATAAGACTTCTCCAGTGAAGTAGTGAATAGTCCAATGAATAATCACTCAAACCCCTGCCTTCACTTTTAAATGCAAAACCCACATATCAACATCCAATCAACCGATGCATTGAACCAAGTCCCTGCCCTACATTTTTTCTTTTTCTGTAATCCGTTTCACTCGGATGTACAGTAACTTACAATTTAAACACAATATTGCAGTTACTTTGTACATTTTTCAAGCAGAATTATCTGTTGTGTCTCACACTGTAGCATTCTTGTTTCCTTTAAGAATGATTAAGTGAATGATTCAATGACTCACTTGTAAGGACAGTCATTTGTTTCATTCCTGAATGATTCAACATATTTGACTGAATTGAGTGAATGAATAATTCAATGAATTAGTTGGCCCGAAGGGGCGAAGACCCCTATTGAAATCGTTAGTTCTCTTATTATTATTCTTCCGCTCTTGAGTCTATGGCAGCCCATAGAACCGTATGGTAAAAAGTCATGAAATTTGGCACACAGAGTCTCTACCTCAAACCCTCTAGCGCCACCAACAGTTCAAAGATTCACTCATAACTTTTGACGTGTAAGTCCTAGAAACTATTTAAAAAAATAATAATTTTTCCTCTGATTCCATGGCTCATGCTGATTCGAATGCACTCAAGACGTCATTTCCTTCATGAAAATGTTTCTGCCATTTTGAATTTTCCGAAAAACCTACTTTTTCTAACTCCTCCTACAGCGTTTGTCCAATTTGCACGAAATTTGGTATGTAGCATCTACTCACAATCCAGGCAAAAAGTTACTAAAAGATTTTTGATCAGTCAATCCGTTCTCCTATAGCGCATCAACGAATTTGATGGCGAGCACTCAAAAATGGATTTGATGCTGTATCTTCGCAATGATTTGATGTATTGACACCAAACTTGGTATATGTCATTACAGGCATGACTTGGGGGTACATGCACAGTATCGTCACAGCGCCACCTACTGGTGCAGAGATAGGAAAAATGGCTATTTTTGCTTATAACTTTTGAATGCTTTGTCCTAAAATCATGAGGATGGTCTCCTTAGATTCCTTGAGGCATGCCGAGTTGAATGATATCCAATTTTCTTTGGTCGGCCATTTTTAATTTTGTCATAAAATGCTGTGTTTTTACGAACGCATTAACGTATCATTACGAAACTCGCTATGATTCATCAAGGTCATTTTCTGCGAGGACCTGTAAAGTTTTAGGTCAGCGCACCCTAGTGGTCAAGAGATATAATAAAATTCATGCTTATAACAGATGAAAAATTCAACATATTGTCATTTAATTTACATCATTAGATTTGTTGGCTTATGCCGAGTCCGATACCAAATTTGCCATATTTTACCATACTTACTGTCTGCCATATTGAATTTTATTCAAAACCTACGTTTTCGAACTCCTCCGACAAAATTTGTCTAATTTGTACGAAATTTGTTATGTAGCATCCACAGACACTCATGACAAAAACTTATTAAAAGATTTTTGATAGACCCAAATGTTTTTTTATACTGCGTCAACAAATTTGACTGCGAGCGCGGCAAAATGGATATGCGGCTATATCTTTGCAAAAGTTTTGTGTATTGACACGAAACTTGGTACATGTCATCACAGGGATGACTTGAAGGTGCATGCAGAGTTTCGTCATAGCGCCACCTACTGCTCAGAAGTTATAAACCATGTTATTATGTTATAAGTGCTTTAACTGATGTAATTTAAACAGCTTTATCCTAACCTCATGATCACAGATGTCCATAAATATTTACTTTTCTGCACTTAAATTTGTACTACTAGATTGTCACATTTTACCCTAATATAAAGTAACAACTAAGTAGATTTTAATTCTTTTGTCATTTCTTATTATGTCCATCTATGGGCACCAAGTGAACCAGCACTCCTGTCCTCTCAATAAAATAATGTGATGACACCCCTGGTGAGAGGTGATTCTCCACTCTGCAACTATTTTATTTATGTGAAGTTTAATGTGAGTTTGTGGAGTTTTAGGTGATATATGTGATTAGATCATTTGTTTTTGATTGCCCTTTTAGACTTTTAGTAATTCTGTGTTTGCTTATGAATCTTTGAGAAATGCCATAAAATCTTATCTGCCATAAATTCAGCAATGATCACATTACAGGCCTCACTGCCTTATCTTGTGCTGTTACTTCTCAGAACTTCTTCATCACCCACATGACACATTTTTACCAATTTAGACTGCCCAAAGGATCGGTAATATATCATTTGCGGTCAATAGGCCTGCTTTTTCTCTGTTTTTCAATACATGCTTATTTTTCTTTGTCGCTTACTCACTCATCCTCTTTCTTATGTACTTTATCACCATCTCAACCCATTCTAGTTAAAAATGTGCTGCAGGTTGCCCTTGACATTTTTTTTTAAATTATTTGTACCAACTGCTCAGTTTTGACCCCATAATTGCTGTTTGCAGCTATATTTAAATATAAGATCATTTTCTGAATTTATGGCAGATAAGATTTTATGGCATTTCTCAAAGATTCATAAGCAAACACAGAATTACTAAAAGTCTAAAAGGGCAATGAAAAACAAATGATCTAATCACATATATCACCTAAAACTCCACAAACTCACATTAAACTTCACATAAATAAAATAGTTGCAGAGTGGAGAATCACCACTCACCAGGGGTGTCATCACATTATTTTATTAAGAGGACAGGAGTGCTGGTTCACTTGGTGCCCATAGATGGACATAATAAGAAATGACAAAAGAATTAAAATCTACTTAGTTGTTACTTTATATTAGGGTAAAATGTGACAATCTAGTAGTACAAATTTTATTTAACCTGAAAGGGGACCTGGTTTTAAATCCTAACCTATTACTTCTTTTAATAAACCAAACAAATGAACTTGACAGCTAGTGATCATCATGAATCTTTGTTTTATGAAAAAAAGCAGGTTTGACATTCTTTTTCCACAGGAAATAAAAAAAGAGATATGATTTGGAGAGATATGATGGTGGGTTGATGATGATTAATGTGTGATTCGTAACTCAGCGTTAGGCAATTGTGCAATTTAAAAGATGCAAATAATTATGTTTTTTTGTATTTAAAGTTGCATTTAAAATCACTTAGCTCTAAAAATTTGATTGTGAATGTAATATCCACCTGCATTAATCTGTCTTGAGACGTCTGTTAAATCAGATAACAAGATAAAATTATAATGTAGTTAGATGCATTTCACATAATGGTTGAAATGTCATATTTTCACTGTTCAGTTTACTGCATGATTGGTAGATTCTTGTTTCTCTTCTGAATTAGTTTGCTCTCGAATCCCCTGGTAAATGAACCAGTTGCTTTTTACAGGCCTCACTGCCTTATCTTGTGCTGTTACTTCTCAGAACATCACCCACATGACACATTTTTACCAATTTAGACTGCCCAAGGGATCGGTAATATATCATTTGCGGTCAATAGGGCTGCTTTTTCTCTGTTTTTCAGTACATGCTTATTTTTCTTTGTCGCTTACTCACTCATCCTCTTTCTTATGTACTTTATCACCATCTCAACCCATTCTAGTTAAAAATGTGCTGCAGGTTGCCCTTGACATTTTTTTTTTTTAATTATTTGTACCAACTGCTCAGTTTTGTCTTTGCATTAATTAAAAGTCGTGATTAATGGACAATGATCACAGCCACAGTGACTTCTGGTAGGCAGAAAAATAAATTGCATGAGCATCACACATCTCACACATAGCAACATTTCATAGCTGCATTCAGACGGAACTAATTTACTGACTTTTCCCGCTCTTTATTTATTGCCTGCATCAGTTATGGCATTCCATTTTGACCCTAAATTTCAACCTGTTGTCAGGACTCTGAAATATAAACATTTTAAATTCTACACACATTGCACATTAATGATGAACAGCCCAGAATATGTAAAATAAGACTTGTTTCTTCTCCCGAAAGTTAATACAATAAGAATAACTTATTAAAAAAAGTTTAGTTTATCATTATCAGTAACAATCTCTATTCAAATGGATGAGCCTTATTCTTTTGAACATTATGGAGCAAAACAATATAGCTAATTATTTACATCACAAGCCAGCTTGAAAGTTTTTTAATTAAAAAGCTATTAGATGTTTCTTAAGGTCACCTTCTTTGTTGCCAAAGAATACTGATGATTTATGGCATGTTTTTGCATCATAAAGCATGCATGCATAATTATCTTTACATCTGAAACCTAGAATTTAGTTCACACTATATAATTGTGCATTTAATGTAATGCAACATCATGACGCGGCCTGTCACATTGTTTCCAGTCCAGTGCAGATTACACATTAGTGTGGAGTGTGTGTGTGTGTGTGTGTGTGTGTGTGTTTGTGGGTGGGGGGTGGGGGTAATCTAATGTGGTTCATATAGTGTATTAGGCCCACAGCACTTGAAACACTCAGTTTCCAAGCTGGGCAACTAAGCTTGTTCGAATACACCATCCATGGTAAGAGAGAGAGATCATTCTGGCCATTTCCTCTAAGATCCTCATGTGAATATGCAGTTTCTATTATTCCTGTGAACACAAGTGATTTACTGTCATTATTGAACTGGCACAGGAAACGAGTCCTGTGTCCACTGTGGGAGTTGAGATGGGGCAAATCTGTTCCCATCTCCGTACAGAAAGAGCCACTTGGCCCACCTGAAATGGAAAGTAAATGGAGAATAACGAGAAAGCTGTGTGAAAGTGGTTTTCCCAGCAGATCCAGCCATATCAAGTGTGTTAAAGATTTCTGCGCTTAAGAAAACTATGAAAATATAAGGGCACAGGGTTGATGCTTTGATATGGGATTTGGGGCTAAAATTTGATGTAAGATATAGGGCCTCAATGCGATGCCAGGTGCGACGCAAGTGTTTTTGCTAGTTTCATCCTGACGCAGTTATCATTTTCACGTCCAGCGCCCACGTTGTTTAAATAGCAAATGCACTCATGCCCATCTGTTCGCCCATGGGAGTGCTGGTCTGAAAACGAGGTGTGTTCACGTGCATTGTTGGCGTGTTGCTATTTTGAGGAACTGAAAACGACTGCGCCATTGGCCAACAAAAACCTGGTTTAAAGTCAATGGCTCAGCATTTTTTTTGTTATTTAAAGAGCGCATTAGTAATATGCACCTATAGACAGGTGCACAACACGCTTGTTACACGCACACAAACATGCCAAATATTAAAAATAAAAGGATTACAATGAAAAAGATTATTATTGTGTACATCTACATGTCATAATGGACAGTCATTGCATGTATCAGAATTACCTATTTGCAGTAATGACGAATGAAATTGGCTAATTATTTGATCAATCGTGGCAATACACACATGTATTTAAACTGACTCGTCATATTCCGCCATGTAAATAGAGAATCCGCCATGGTGCAAGCGCACCTGGCTTTTAAAGGGAATGGGAGACGACACTCTGATTGGTTTATTGCACGTTACGCCCAAAACACACACATGACTCATTAAGAGACTACACTGCCCTCCAAAAGTTTGGAAACGCCCTAGAAAAGTGGGGTTTTGGACAATATTGGCATGAATCCTTTTTAATTTGTGATAATTTTGCACTGATAAGGGACAACACAAACTACGAAAACATATTTTATTATAAAAACAGTTTATACATAGAAAAAAACTTAAATTTTCGATTCATCAAAATATCCACAATTAGCAATATCTGACCTAAACTGGGTTCTAATTGGTTCATTGTATTCTAAACTTAATTGGCAATCAATTGTTGAAGCTATTAAGGTGTGCTGACCCAAATATCTTTTACAAACCTGGGCCAAGTTTAAACCAGTAACCAGGCATCACAGCTGGCAAAGGGGCATGTCTGACTTTGACATGTATATATTGCCATTATTATGTAGTCAAAATGAAAATTATTATTGCTGGTCTTGATAATGATCATGTCAAGTTACTGTAATGTATTTGCACCAAAAAATGATAAGGATTTATGCTGCTATCGTCCAAAACCACACTTTGCCAGGGGTGTTTCCAAACTTTTGGAGGGCAGTGTAGGTACAACTCTCTTGGACCATGCGCCTGGCACGCCGACCATTTTTTGCATCGTTAAACTAGCATAAGTGGATTCGGACATGCCCTAAGTGCATCTAAGTTCAGACCATGCACTTAGATTGTTAAAATAGGCCCCATACTGTAAGATACAGATATTGGCTGCGTCCAAAATGGCATACTCTCTTTTAAATAAGTACTTACTTTGTGAGCGCTAAAAAAGTATGTTGTATATAATGTGTGTTGTATAAATGCAATAGAGACTTCTTCCTGTTTTCACTGTCATGTGACCTACAGCTTCAGTTGCGTTGCTTCACTGTCATTCACAGCTCTTCTCCCATGGCCTCATAGGATAGTAAAGTGTCCTTTAGATGTGCACTTTAGATCATCCAGTTACTTTTCACAAACTGCTTTATGAAAACTGTGAATTTGGACATACTAATCTTTTCACATAGGTTACTGTTTTCGCCTACTATATAGTAGCACTATGCATATTCAGATGTAGCCATAGAATTGACTATTCACTATTCACAATTCACTTCCGGTGAAATGTCACTTGCCGGTGTGTTGAGCATCAATAGTGTAATACTTAGTTTATAATCAAAATGTAGTAACTTAAATAGTCAGGCATAGTATTAATTTAGTTATTCAACTGTAAAACGCCATAAAAAATAAATAAATAAAGACGTACCTCAGTGTTCCTCCTTGGCTAAATTCAATTCGACCATCAGTTTTCACACTTTCGTGTGAGAGTTTTCACAAGTGTGCCAAAATCATTGATCTTGTGCTGCACTGACTGCTGTGATTATAAAGGGAGAGCGGCGCTCGCTTTCTGTGTAATTCATTCACAAGAAAAGTTATTGTTTTTCATGAGATTTTGTGAGTACTTCATATTTCACTTTGACAAAATGTATTTTTAAACCTAGTTATTTTATAATGTTTAATATTTATTCAAAAGCGAAACTAAGTGAAAAACTATTACAGGAAATGTCTAATATATGCGCAAATAAATGCTACTCTGTCGCCACCTGCTGGTTATAGTGGTAATTAATGTCTTTTTTTATTTTTAAATAAGTGTTTTCTATCAAATGTTGGCTTTCCTACATTTTGAATCGTTCGGTTTTACAAATGGGGACAATCTCAGAAGGATAAACAAATAATGTTTGTGGTCATTACATTAAAAATAACATTTGAAGTGCTGGAAAAAAATGCGTGTGCGTGTCTAATTACAGACACGGCATTTCTAAAACGGTCCCAATAGCTTCGTCTTTATTGCAATCAATAAAACTGGTTTATTGTCAAATTAGGTAAATGTGATAACTGCATTAAAATATGAATACAACATTAAAAAGTTAACAACTGATGGTTTTGTGTCGATGTACAGCATGATCAGGTAACAGTTCACCGGAAATGCCCAAGCTGGCTTAACGACAACCAGGAAGTAGCCGTGCATATAGTCAATTAGAGATCACATTATTTGAAGTCTATCTTTGAATTCACCATGAAATGAAAATCGACAAGTTCTATTTATAATGGAATATTTCAGTATTTATTAAACTATGAATGATTTATCTGTGACCATTATTATTGTTTTTTTAATCTTTAAACAAAATAACTTCCCCTTCCTTTTGCAGTGACATCTCTTCTCTGATAATGTGTTTACTGGTGTGAGGGCGGGGCAATCTGTAACTCACATGACATCACAGCAACAGCAAACCACAACCATCCAATCAATTCCCCATGGACAAAATCAAGCCCCGCCCTACATTTGTTCTTATTTGACAAGCTGTTTCACTTGGATATACATCACATAGGGACACTATTGCAACTTCCATTTCATGCCAACTTTAACAATCTATATAAATATAATATATATAAATATATATCTATGTTAATATTATATGCAATTAATTAAGAAAAAATTTTGTAATCGATTACAGTGCTCATTTATTTAGTTAGTTAGTAGGTTGTACCACATAATGAAGGAAATGTGTCCAGTTTTCTTCAATAGCCTGCTGTTTAAAAAGCATTTCAGGATACACATCATAAAATTGGTTGAAAGAATTTCTATAGTGTACAAAATATTAATAATAGCATACGAGGAAGTGTGTCTGGATTGTTAGTTTATATACATTACAAGTACCAAAAATGTTTTACACTCTCACCCAAAGACTTGACATTACATCACAGTGTGAATTTCACAGCAGTTGCTATTCTTTAGTATTATTCCTGCTCTCCTTCACTGTCCTATCTCCATGACACTGTGAAATTTTTCTTTCTCCACATCTCAAAAGGAACCACTGTAGTAATGACAGGGTCTATGTCATCTCTTTCTATGGTCTTATTATACCTCAACAGCTCTTCAGTGGGGGTCATGACTGCATTGAGATGATCTGGGCTCTCCAATCTGTCTGTCAGGCACTTCTTTGCCACAGACGCGCATGACTGCCTTCAACAAAGAAGGAGACTGCAGCTCATGTCAACATCAGTCAGAGGATGAAATTGTCACATTGTCTGTAATCTTCCAGCACAAAGCCTCTGGAATGCAGACTTGGAGACTGGGAATGGCATTACTTGTCCTAAATGTATTAAAGGTGACCTATTAAACCCTTTTTCCAAGTCTTGATTTTGTTTTTTGGATCTACATACTTGAAAACCTTATTTTCACATAAAAAAAAAAACCTGAAAACCTAATATTCACATTATTTTTCACATATTTGACATTGTTGCAGCTCCTCTCTTCCCAGTCTGTCAGTAATGCTCTGTTTAGTTCCTGTCTCTATGAAGCCCCTCCTTCTGAAAAGCACAATGTGCTCTGATTGGTCGGTTGGACCAGTGTGTTGTGACTGGTCAACCTCTTCAAGCGAGTGTGGGACATAACCATAGACTGTATAAAACATGGACGTAGTGTCCGTGACGTCACCTGTAGGTTTCTGAAGAGCATTTTTGAAGCCCAAAACGGGCGGAGCCGGCCGTCGCCATCTTGGCGTCACCGCGCGTCACTCCCGGATAACCGAAAATGGGCAAAGAGGTGGGACGTGGGTGGAGCTGAGGTGCCTGGTTGCTGAAACCACGCCCACCTAGCGCGACAAGATCAAGTTAGCTCAGGCTATCTATCTTAGATACTATCTAAAATATTAAAAAAGATAACAAATTATACATCATTTGAAAGTTCTAAGAGTTTACCGTCAATCTGCGGTGTCTGTTTTACAATATAGATGCTCCAGCAACAGTAATATTGTAATTTGTGTCAGGTGTGCAAATGACAACAAGCAAAATTAAAAACGGGACTTCATACCTTTGTTGTGAAATAGCGATTGCAAGATGAATCCATGAAATATTGATATATTTTCCATTGTTTGCGTCATATTTCGTCTGAACGATCTGTTCTCTATCATCGATCTTCAAGAAATTATACAATCTGAGCACTGATTGTATATATTAGACTCTCACAAACAAATGAACCCGTGTCCGAAGTATATTTTTCAAAATAGCGCAGCAGTTTTAGTTATAATATCCAAGCAGTGCTGTCGGATTTTGTGGTGTCTTGAGAGGCATATTCTCCAGCCATTGTCATTGTAGTAAATCTGACGGACAAAACTTTTAGCTAATGCCAAGTTCAAGAGTTAGCTGAGGTGACGTGACGGCTAACAGACAGCAGACAAACGGCTAGTAGTGACTGCAGCGGCAGTCCGCCTGTCACTCAAGTGGCCACGCCCTTAATTATGCAGAACTTTAAAGCTTAATATAATTTAAACGGATGAGGTATAAAAAAATTCACCCCCCTCACAGTTGTCATGAAGGGCAAAATTAGCTATATAGACCAAAACCACTTTTTGTACCAGGCTGTAAACATATTTTTTCTGCTGTAAAGTTGGGCATTTTAACATGGGGGGTGTCTATGGGATTGACTCCCTTTTGGAGCCTGTCTCTAGTGGCCAGTCGATGAATTGCAGTTTAAGTCACTTCCGTGTTGGATTCAAGAGAGAGAATGGAAGGTTGCCGCTGTATACTTTCATTTCACTTCAATATGGATAGTATCTGATGAAAGAATAAATGATAAAACTAACAAATAGAGCCAAATTGCGGAAATTGTAAAGGCGGCAAATTTTAATTTCAGTGTCAGATAAGAAAGATACTAGATTTCGCTGCTCACATATGTGGGTTTATTATAAACAGCCGCTTGTACAACTCTTTTAGTTTACTTTTTAATAATGAATAAAAATTACATTAATAAATAATGGATTAAAAGATATATACGTCATAGATGATGCATGTTAATACAGCACGTGAGCTTCTGTAACGCCCACATCCAGAAGTCACACACTCCCATCTCTGTGATAAACACGGAGATGACGTTAGTCCCGTCCAAATCGGTACATGAAATGACAGACATCGAGTGATAAGAATTGTAACACAAACGTTGTTTAGAAAACTAGTCCCGTCCGAATAGGGCTTTAGATAAAAGCTCTTTTCATCTGCAAAGATGAGTCTTCTAAGACTGTTCCCCCGCAAGAACAGAATTGGCCTACTTTGTATATTAACAAGCACATAAACATTATCAAACCTCAGGCACAAGCTCAAAACTATAAGGGAGGGACTTTAGTCCTGGGCAAAATGCATATTTACAAAGACCTCTTGTAATAAGGCCTCTGAGTTTATCAGCATTATACAGTACATGTTGAACTGATGTTGATTTAGCGTTGATCTGCAGTTTTTCCATAGAATAAAAATCTGGCACAGGCTTCCAGAATTCAGGATCGGTATCAGCGGTCTCATTGTCATTAAAAAGCCTTCATGTGCAGAGAGATTCCTTTGCTAATTTCCCATATCAAAGCATTCTGTTGAAAATTAAGAGGTCTTTTTTATGATCTGAGGCCAGAGCCACAAAAGCTGAGTGTGCAGAAAGACCTGTACCTGCTGAAGGAATTTTATTTCTATCTCAGTAAAATTGATGGTTATCACTGTATTGTGCAAACCGAGCTGAGACCTGTATGCATGTGTGTGTGTGTTGAAATAGCTCAAATCCAGAAATGCCTGCAGGGTTGTGGTGAGTATGATTGGTTGACTTTCTTGGCATACCAAAATGGACGGCTCGACTCAGTCATTTTTCAAGAGCTGAGAATATTTATTTTTTCCTTTTGCTGTTTGTAGATAGACCCTATATTTGAAGCTGATCCACACAGCCCAAAAGAAAATTGTATTCCCCCACTTTTATAGGTTATTTTATTAGCACATCTTTCATACATTTTAAATATAACTGAATCAAATGAGCAAACTGTTAACCTATAGCTAGAGTGATGCAGTGATGATGTATTTTTGTAGGCCAACTCAGAGGTTAGCATCACCCTGGTTCCCTCGACAAAAAGCCAATGGGATTTTACATTCGCTTTTGATTATTGCAGAAAATAAGCTGTGACCAACAAAAGTTCATGATTCTTACATGCATTGTTCATCATGATAATCTTCAGGCTATAAAACTACATTACGGTTGCATGACTTCAACGTCACCATCACTACTCTTCCGACAACTCTTTCAGTCTTTATTTGAAATCTACAAGTCACTGTTAACTATGACTTTTGCCTCAATAAACTCCTAATTACTGCTTATTAATAGTTAGTAAGGTAATTGTTAAGTTTAGGTATTGGATAGATTAAGGGATGTAGAATATGATCATGCAGAATAAGGCATTAATATGTGCTTAATAAGTACTAATAAACCGCCAATATCCTAATAATATGCATGCTAATAAGCAACTTAATAGTGAGAATTGGACCCTAAACTAAAGTTATCTTTTTTTTTTTTGTTATTAAAAACAAACAAAAAGTAACAAACATAAACCTCCCTTGAGGACCATCACCGTACAGGAGAACAAGATGTTTTAAGTCTTCATTAAGTTCAGTCCAAAAAAAAAAAGAGAAAAGAATAGAAATGAGAGTGCTGTCAGGATGCGTTAGATAGGCAAGTCCCCAAAAAAAGGTCAACCAAAAACAAACGTGACAGCTTTGAAAGATAAACAAAAACAAAATACCAGACAATGGGCCTCATTCATGTAACACGAGCAGAATTAATTTTTTGTTTAAATCGTTCGTAAAGCCGAGAAAAACTACACCGACTAATCATCCTACTTGTACGACTGAACAACAACGGAGAAGATAATATTGCTGGTTACTGCATTCTTATTCAACCAAAACTTCTCAGCTGGAAAAAAACGCTGCGCCTCCATAGCGCTCTCAATCGCCCCCAGCTGGCCATTTTCAGAAGAGCGTCTGGCATGTTTTTAAACTGCCTAAAAATGCTTTGGCGGACACACGTTAATTGATTATTTATTGTTAGGCATATGGCCAGTTAGTCTCTTTAGCATTTATGCAATATACTGGAGCTAAATTCTGACAAGGGAGTCCAGAAGATTCCTGGACACGTAATTTGCATAGTTGTAATTCATAGGCTGGGATGCTAATTGTGAATGAGCATGAACGCATGCCCTATTTACAAATGATTGGAATTCATTAAAGTGGACCTATTATGCCCCTTTTCACAAGATGTAAGTCTCTGGTGTCCCCAGAATGTGTCTGTGAAGTTTCAGCTCAAAATACCCCACAGATCATTTAATATAGCTTGACAAATTTGCCCCTATTTGGGTGTGAGCAAAAACACGCCGTTTTTGTGTGTGTCCCTTTAAATGCAAATGAGCTGCTGCTCCCGGCCCCTTTTCCAGAAGAGGGCGGAGCTTTAACAGCTCACGCTTCGGTTGCTCAACAACAACAAAGCTGGAGAATCTCACGCAGCCAAAATGACGACGGTGTTCAGCCTTACATTGTTCAAACCGGAGTCGGACACTGATGGAGAGACTCAGGAAGAAGTTACAACTTTTAGGACGTTTCTGAATGGTTAGTGGATAAATTTATGTAGTTGCTGTGGAGTTGATTCAAGAATATCGACTAGCATGTGCCGTCATGTTAATCTTTTGTGCAAATCCAGCGTTGAATTGACCCTCGTTTGTGAAGCAGTCCGGCGTAAAATGACGGCATGACAACAACACTCTACTACAACAACTCTTCCTCTTCTCTAAATCAGCCCAACATGGCCTCTTTTGTTGCGTGTTCTTAGGGGCAGGGTTTATGTAAATTTTATGGTTAGTGATGTCACTAACCCGGAAGAAGCTTGTTGTAGTCCTTAAAAAGCGATTTCTGTAAAAGAAAATATCTCCCTTTGCATTGAACTTTGAGCATCGTAACTTTGCAGATGTTGTTTATGCTCAAACAGCAACATTACATACTAACTAAAGTTAAAAAAGGTCAAGCAACAGAAGCGTGAACTGTTAAAGCTCCGCCCTCTTCTGGAAAGGGGGCCGGGAGCAGCAGCTCATTTGCATTTAAAGGGACACACACAAAAACGGCGTGTTTTTGCTCACACCCAAATAGGGGCAAATTTGACAAGCTATAATAAATGATCTGTGGGGTATTTTGAGCTGAAACTTCACAGACACATTCTGGGGACACCAGAGACTTATATTACATCTCGCAAACGAGGCATTATAGGTCCACTTTAAAATAAATCTTTATGTTCTCAATGTAATCTCATTGATGTCAAGGAAAAACAATGCAAAGAAATCTGATTTGTGAACCGGACATAATGGGTTTGTATTCTTATAGGCCTTGTGATTTCCAGTAGACATAATCCATAATTAATAGTATTTAGTAGTTAAACATCTCTCCAAACTTTAATGCACACAAACACAGGAAGCATTACAGCTGCAGGTCATAAACACAAATACATTAGTTGCCGCCCCTATGATTAGCATCAGCTGCTACAAGATTGAGCGTTAGTTAAAAATGCATAGATGTGCGTCACACTATTTTTAGGATTGCTGTCTGAGCTTCGCTCTGGTGCTAGCAAACACATTACACCAGGCACACTGCTCAGGAGTATTCCGATCTGAAGCACTCTCAGGCATTTAGACACAATGCATTGTGGGTAGACACTGGTGGGTGGATGCCCCTTGTGATGAGATTGTCTCCGCTCAAGCCCGGTGCCAAATGCATCTCTCAAGCTTGTGTAATTCATGAGAATGCACTCACATACGGTAACTGATTTAACTCCCCGACCGTAATGGGCCTGCAATATGATCCGGGCAGCCGTATGCTTCTCTGTAGTCGGATGGAGATCTGAAGACAGAGGATGGGGTGGATACAGCAAAATGCAATCAATTTCTTGTCTGATAGATACTGCAGCCATAAGCTTGGTGAGTATTAATGGTAAACAGCACCAGATTAGCCTAATGTCCTGCTGACCAAGGCCATTTGATATTTACCCCTTACAGTAATGCCAATAAGAGACGATTGTGGAATGCAGATCTTTACAGACTGTTTGGGAAATGTGAGTTTTCATATAAACGAGGAGCACAGCAAGCTGAGGAGCAGTTTCAACCCAGCTTATTTTTTTTTTATGTCAGCGTTATTGTTGCTCGCCTCCGTTCTTGACTTGTGGTCCCATCAGGCTGCACCATCCATTTTGCAACGATCCTTCAATAAAAGCCTCTTCATATGCTGCAGGAAAAGAGAGGTGAAGATGAGAGATGGACAGAGGGGGAAAGAAGCGAACCTGGTTTATTTGTTATGCAGGGAAATGTTCTGGTGTCAGATTCATGGATTCCCATTAGAAAGCCACTAGCAATCACACTGCCTTCAATTAGCCTGTTATTGCATTCCGTAAAATGTATTTGTAGCTCAGTTGAATGATTTTGTTATTAATCAGGATAAATTAGCTGCTTTGGAGACATAATGAACACAAATTATTGCCTCTGAGAATCGTGTTTAGCTAATTATGATACTCAGATGTAAAATACAGATGATGTCTAATTGGTGATCGTTCTTTTTAATAGTATGGCAAGCTGATGGGAAAAGGGTTGAAATTCTATACATGAGTGAAAGAAAGAGAAACACCAATAACAGGAAGATGGAGATATGGTGACCCCCTGGGAGAAAATGTCAGACTTATTTTATCGAGCCTCTGTCAAGCTGTAGGTATGTGTTCTCAAAACCACATAGAGTTTGGAATGAGAAAACACAGCAGCGATTATATACACACATGTGCAATCTCATGCACATACTTTGATTTGGGTTGGTGTCTCTCTCAATGTAATGTCCAGGTCAAATTTCATCCCCAAATTAAAGGAACAAACATAGGTAATTTTTTTTTTTTGCTTTAAATTGCATTTAAGCATATTGCAAAACAATATAAATTATCATTACTGTACTTGAAAAGTTTTTCATGTTTAAAAAGATTTTTTTTATTTTTTGCCACAGATGCACATGTATTGCAAAACTATTTATCTATTTATTTTATTAACATTTTTAGTGGTATTAACTAATGTTTAATTTTAATACCACAATGATTCATTTCTTTACTATTTTTTTGTTATTTATGCTTGTATTTATTTACTTTTGCATTACTATTTATTTTTTACTTATGTTTGTAATTCTTTACTTTTGCATTATTTATTTTTTTAATTATGCTTGTATTTCTTTACTTTTGCATTACTATTTATTTTATTTATGCTTGTATTTATGATAATTTTAATGCTTTTAAACCATTCATTTTAATAATGGTGTATAAATTCTTTACTATTTATTTATTAATTTACATTTCATTTTCTTTTTGCATTACAATAAAGATGTATAAATTCTTTACTACTTTAATTTATTTATGCATCACACTAAAGATAATTTTCATAACTAAGGATTCATTTTAACAAAGATGTATAAATTCTTTACTATTTAATTTATTTATTTATTTATGGTTTTTTTTTTTTATGCATTACAGAAATGAGAATTTTAATGTTCTTGAAAAATGATCATTTTCTTCATACAAAATATTTTGTGCATTGATTTTGACATGAAATATGACCCGGACACGTTCACAGAGTTTTTTTTTTTCACTGGAGTGGGAGGTGATTTGTGTCCATGAACTGAAGGAGACATCTGGGCTCGAGGGCCGGTGATACATGGGGCCGGTACATCCCTGCCAGGAAACAGAATAGCTAGGGGTTGGTTTGCGGTCTGCCAGTGAAGGTGAACAGGATGTCATCCATTTACAGTTTCACAGAGTGCTTCAAAGATGAAGAAAACATTTGATTTTCAGAAATGTATTAAAACTGATTTTTAAACAGAAATTCAAGAGGAGCGTGTTTCTCTAATACTGTTTTTAGAGCTCAGCTTCTCACTCAAGCATTAAAGGTAGGGTAGGCAATTTCGGAGAGGCTAGCAATAGCAAGCTATCTTTAAAAGCATGAGATCCCACCCTCCCTTCAGTTCAGAGCGCTCTATGAAGCCACACCTCCTCCAAAACACACAAACACACACCAGTGTTGCCAAGTCTGTGGTTTTCCTGCGGAATTAGGCTACTTGAACACATTGCTCCGGGTTATTTTTCATGTCTGCGGGTTGAAGCGACCCCAAATAACATGATATTTAGCCCCTGGAATGCGAATTTTACCAGGGGAACCCCGCCAAAAATGTGGATTTTACCCCCCGGAATGCAATTTTTACCGGCGGACCCCGCCTGAAATGCGATTGGGCTAGTTTTCGGCTAGTTTCGAGTAGCAAATGGGTGGGTTTTGTTGTGAAAACCTTGCAACCCTCATGCATACAGCCAGAGCAGATTCTGCAAAGCGTCATGAGAGACGGCGTTAAATTACCTCATGTCTCAAAGCACATAACATTACAACAATAATGAACGTAAACAACTTCCAGAGCTCTAGTTGTACCACCTGACTGCTGCAGATTCATTTCGGCGTTGATAGTGTTGACATAGAAATGCATCTGAGTCTGAGGATGTGAACAGCTCTGGGTAGAACTTCATGGGTTTCCATCTCGTAATTATAGTAGTTATGGCGTGAACGCAGAACAAGCTTGTTGTTTTGGTTCAGGAGGAACTGTAAAATGCGGCTTCTGTTTGTTTGTGTCTGTCTTAAGTCTGCATAGCCTTGTGAAACGTGCTGATGACGTGTGATGTCTGCGCGAGCAGGTGTGCGGAGGAATGGAAATACATATGTTGACAGGCAGGTCGGACATCCTATCATTGCATTCGGACTGAATACAATGATTGGACGAACATTTTTTTTGGTCCTCAGACCTCCACAGAAGATATGTGTACGTGTTTTAATATTTAGACCACTTCTATTATTGATTGCTAGCAGGATGTGAAGAGAGTTTCAATAACAAAAAGTGTTTCCTACCCTACCTTTATTGTAAATTTATTTGAAGGTATCCCATCCCTTCATTCAGCTGTGATCTTTGGATATTTCTATGCAGTCATAGTTTGTTTTGATGCATGCACATCCATCAGTTAACAAAAGGGGTTGATGCACACTGTTATCTATTTGAGACAAGGACTCAGTCCTTTGTGGTTTTAGTAAAGTTCTTTGTCCAAAACACAAAACAGATCAATACATATAGTTCAAATGGTGATTTAAATATGGATTCTTTATGTCTTTGATAAGGTCAACTTGATAAGGTCAAACTGCTCAGTGCCAAACGACCAGCTTGCACTCGTACATATGAATGTGTTTCACTCATAGACTGTAAAAAAAGATGGACGACGCACCTTCACTCTCTTCAACTGTAGAGAAGTGAAGCCGCCAATGTCCCATTATGGCGCTGACATCTTGCGCAGTGGTGAGCATGAAATGGAGCCGCGGTATCAAGGCCCCGCCCACACTCCCGCAGAATTGGTTAGTACAGTTTACTGCAGAACAACTCATTATGTCGGTGTGAAATAAACAGTTCTGGAAATGGAGAAATTAAAGTTAAAGCTCTAATCTCTTCCCGAAGATCCCAAAAAAAGTTAGTTGGCGCCTCAGTGACTACTTCACTCAGAGAAGCTGTCAATCACTAAATATCACAATAACTAAACCCAAAATTATTTTAAAAAACGAACACTTGATCTTACATCTACGTGATAAAAACTACCTAAAATGACAGAAACCATCTTTGAAAAAAAGTGTTTAGTTTGTCTCACATCCCATTAGATTACATGGAGAGGGCGGAGTTTATGACCTATACTGCATCCAGCCACCAGGGGGCGATCAAAACGTTTTGGCTTCACTTTTCAGGACTTGTGCGGCACACTTGGTTTCACTGTGTGAAATGCACGTGATGCTTTTTTATTTCCAAGTTTCAGTTTCATTTCTTTTGAGTAAATGGTGCATGTTGGGCTACTTAAATAGTGACATGAGCATCGACTTCTGTAAAATGAGAAACATCTGTGCCATTAGAGGAGTATTTATAATATCTGTATTGGTTGAACTGCAGTAATATAAGGGGAAATGAAGAATATCTTTGTTTCACCTTAGTTCTTTCACCTTTGTTATCAGGTTTCACACATCCTGATTCCTGAACGGACCGCTCTGCAATCTGATACCTACAACAAAATTGCATTGACTTCCAAAATGACTTACAATTTGACTTCTGTTATCATTTTGGCTGTGCTCGGTTGACATTTGTGGGTTTTGTGGCTTTGTGTTTTTAAGGTGGCCCATCCGGATGGTCTTCTTCTCACTGCGACTGCTGCTGCAAGAGTCACAAGAGCGAGCGCGAGGGTGAGAGCGGCACTTCCTTCAACGAGCTCTCCACTTCCTGTTCCGAGTCCCAATCAGAAGCTAGCTCTCCCCAGGAAACGGTCATCGTGCGTCCGGTCACCCGCCAGCCCAACATCCAGACTTTGGACCGGCCGGTGAAAAAGGGTCCGACCCCAATTCCCAGGAGAACTGATCTGCTTCGTGTGCGGACCACGGGGCCACGTGACGCCATGGCAGGGAAGAGGAAACCGGCCAAGGAGAAGCTGACCCCAGAGCAGGAGCTGGAGAAATGCATCCAGGACTTCCGACGGATTAAAATTCCAGCACGCTTTCCGGAGAGGAAGTACATGTGGCAGTCGGAGCTCTTGAAAAAATATCAGCTCTGAAATGATTTCCTGCAGGCTCACTGAGCCTATTAGTGCAACACAACAACGCGCATAAGATGACATCATAACTCTTCTTTGCTTGGGCTTAATTGGCTCGTCTGTGTAATCATGCAGCAAGATGCACAATTAACAATTCAGTGAACCTCAAGTGACTCCTAAAGGGACCAGTCCTGTTTTGCTAGCAAGCACAATGACATTAAACTCTAAACCAATTTCACAGCGTCTAGACACACCTCTCAAATTAAAAACAGATTGTACTGTATATATACAAAATAACCAAGTGTATTACCTGTTAATGCTCAAAGTCAGCGCACGGACAGCACTTTTGTACAGCGTTTCACCTGTAAATGCAATGCACATCAGAGAACTGTAGGATTCGTATGTGAATGCGGTTTGCATCATTCAATACTGTGTTCAGCTTATGGATAGTATTAACACAAATCGACCCTTTATTTAAAGAGTTTAAAGGTGCGGTCATGTTTACCATTGCTTGACAAAATTTCGTCATTCCAATGCAAAAAAGGTGGTCAAATGAATTTTATGCGCTGGTTTGAAAGTGACTTCTGTGTGAGCCGTGTTGAAAATGGACCTTTTTTTCCACACGAAATTTCGTGATCGCACCTTAAGACAGCACAAGTGAGTATGTTCTTGCGGTAGATGCATGTTATTTCACTCATATAGAGTAATGGCTCATATCAATGCATTTAATTTGTGATGTGATCTACATTATTCACCAAACACCATTCACCATTCATCCAAACCCAGCTGAAACACATCAGGACGATCGGACTAAAATATTCGGCTGTTTCTGTTCGTCATTGTGAACATTTGTGCTGAGACTTTTGATTTTGCTTGTGGGTATATGAGGTATTTTTGTTGTTCTGAATGTGCAATGAATCATTAAATGAACTGGGTTTAAAGTACAATTTGTTCATTTGAGTTGTTCTAATCCTGACACATTGCAATGCTGCACCTCTTACGGTTTTTACATTAAAGTAGGTACAGCATTTAAACAGGATCCTTGACAGAAAAATCAAGAGCTGCTTGTTTCTTGTTTGTGTCAAATGAATATATGCATGCAAATCAGATGAAAGATGCGAGGAGGTAAAATTGTCTCGTAACAAATGTGGCAGATGACCTTCTCTCTGAATTTAACAGATTATGAGCTTTGCTGAATCTAATACTAAACCGCAGACAAATCTCTTTCCTTTCAGCTGATTTCAGATGCTCAACGGTGTAATTCTGCATTCTGCTGCCTGATATATTAGTTTTCTCTTTTTCTGTCACTGTGAAGGAAAATTTTTGATAAATTCATGCATCACAGATACCATTTTTAACTGACTATTTTTAGCCATAAGATTCTGCAGTGTTGCTACATTTCACCTGCAACAGAAAAGCTTTGGGACAGCAGAAGCATGATAGACTAGAAGTGTATGTGCTCAATTACAAATCTGCGAGAAAGCATCTTATAAAGGTGACACTAACGTGTATTCAGATACTGGAATATACACCGGTCAGGCATAACATTATGACCACCTTCCTAATATTGTGTTGGTCCTCCGTTTGCTGCCAAAGCAGCCCTGACCTGTCGAGGCATGGACTCCACTAGACCCCTGAAGGTGTGCTGTGGTATCTGACACCAAGATGTTAGCAGCAGATCCTTTAAGTCCTATAAGTTGTGAGGTGGAGCCTCCATGGATTGGACTTGTTTGTTCAGCACATCCCACAGATGCTCGATTGGATTGAGGCCAAGTCAACACCTCAAACTCGTTGTTGTGCTCCTCAAACCATTCCTGAACCATTTTTGCTTTGTCTGCAACAATGCTTAGGTAGGTGGTACGTGTCAAAGTAACATCTACATGGATGGCAGAACCCAAGATTTCCCAGCAGAACATTGCCCAAAGCATCACACTGCCTCCGCCGGCTTGCCTTCTTCCCATAGTGCATCCTGGTGCCATGTGTTCCCCAGGTAAGCGACGCACACGCACCCGGCCATCCACGTGATGTAAAAGAAAACGTGATTCATCAGACCAGGCCACCTTCTTCCATTGCTCCGTGGTCCAGTTCTGATGCTCACGTGCCCACTGTTGGCGCTTTCGGCGGTGGACAGGGGTCAGCATGGGCACCCTGACTGGTCTGTGTATTTTGACACCTTTCTATCAGAACCAGCATTAACTTCTTGAGCAATTTGAGCTACAGTAGCTCGTCTGTTGGATCAGACCACATGGGCCGGCCTTTGCTGAGTCTTGGCCGCCCATGACCCTGTCGCCGGTTCACCACTGTTCCTTCCTTGGAGCACTTTTGATAGATACTGACCACTGCAGACCGGGAACACCCCACAAGAGCTGCAGTTTTGGAGATGCTCTGACCCAGTCGTCTAGCCATCACAATTTGGTCCTTGTCAAACTCACTCAAATCTTTACGCTTGCCCATTTTTCCTGCTTCTAACACATCAACTTTGAGGACAAAATGTTCACTTGCTGCCTAATATATCCCACTCACTAACAGGTGCCGTAATGAAGAGATGATCAGTGTTATTCACTTCACCTGTCAGTGCTCATAATGTTATACCTGACCGGTGTAAGTTCTTAATTCTGAAAAAAAAAAAGGATTCACTGCAACATTTGTGTGTTGTGCTATCACATTATGATCCTCACCAAACTGTATTTTTTCATTCAATGCACTAAACATCTAGTTTGTTAGTGGAAGATTCAGGGTTGGCTTGCGTCTTTGTAGTTTTCTGCCAAGCAAACCCAGCATGCATACTAATGACACAACTTCAAGAGCCATTTAATTGATTTTGCAGTTGAAATATTTCAATCAGCATCAAAGGCATTAGTCATCTTCATTCTTTTTTGATCCCGCTTCAGTTTTGTCAACTTGTGCCCCATGTTCAAAAACCAAACTGACCCCTCCATGTATTCCTAGTGTCCATAATATACTCCCAAACAGATCAATGAAAGGGCATGGGAAGGATCCGAAATTTGGCCCTGTGCACTGACACACTGCTCTCTTTGAGAATCAATAGCAGAAGATCTTAAGGGAAGTTCAGTGTGAGTAACATGCCCTGGTCAGACAAGAGGAAGAGCAGATGAACTGACTCAAACCTCGCTGTATTTCATCATTGTTCTTAGAAAGTAAAGTTGAGAGACAAAGTATTTCTGTAAAGACATTGTGCTATCATTGAATTAGTATAAATAAGTAATATATGAATTATACAGTGGCCTTTTGTACACTGTTGTTCAGGACAAGATGTGCAACTATCATGATTATGGGTTACATGAGAAGTAATACTTATCTAATATAACCAAAGTATGCCTTTATTTTTATATTAAACTTCACAACAAACATTTATCACTCAGTTCAGGGCTTTTAAATATGACATATTGGTTAAATTTATGGTTAAATTTATAATAAATATTTTATATAAATACACATGGATGTATTATATACACATAATTGAAAGAATGGTCATTTATATTATGTCATCTCATATTATGTCACCTCAAACTCCGCCAAATGCATGACTTAAAAAAAAAAAAAAGAAAAATTTCATTACCCATGATTCTGCAAAGAAATCTCCACCAATCAGAGAATAGAAACAAGCACGTTCTTAAACTACTTAAAGGGGTCATGACAAGGTTTTTTTTTTAATGACTTTAATCACTTATAATGTTAATAATAAAGTTTTTTTTTTCAAAAAAAAAAAAAGGCTTTGTTTATAATGAGGAGGACATTTTAAGCAATGAAACTTGCAGTATATTTTTATCTTATATGCCAAAAAATCAAGGCAAATAAAATTTCTCATGTCATGACCCCTTTAAATATTTGTATATAGAGGCATATTTTGCAATAAATTTAAAATATATTTCTAAATGATTAACATCTTAAAATCAATAGTTATATATTTATTCATCGTTTTTAATTTAATTGTCATTCAGTATCCACATACAGTTTGGAGTAACTTTGTAGTATAATATTACAGGAATAAGCTTTATTTAGTATAATATGGTAGTATAATATAGGAAATAATCACCACGATATCCCAAAAGAGGCCAAAAAATCCGTAAAAAGTACATTTTCACAAACTCAGAACTGATGTTTTTCGGCATCTTAATGGCATTCTGTCTGGAATGATGCATTACAGGACGTCAGGTTCTGTTCTAGCATGTAAAAGTGTGTTATGTAATATATTTATTTTAGCTGCAGCATCTCAGTATGAAGCGCAGCAGATCCTCATAGCAACACTCCTAGAATCACAGAATAAATGATATGGTTTAGCACAAATTTGCCCTCTGAGGTCTTATGGGCGCTGTTGAGATTCATGGTTGTGCTGATTTCTCCAGCTGAGCTACATTATCATCACCCCTTCGGGTCTCAATCGAAAAGTTGTGTGTTTTTGCTTACAGTAGTCCTTACGTAAATGAAGACTCATTTTAAATGATTTATTGCAGAACTCAGACTTCTGCTTGCAGTCCAGCTTAAAGATTTATTTCCTTATTTTCCAAAAACAGTTTTTTTTTTGATGTCTATGAACTTGTATTTACGAATGTGAGAGAAAGTGAGCTGATAATCAGGTCATAGGAAAAATTCAATTCAGAAACATCATTTAGGTCTTCTAACATGGAACTGCAAATTTCTCTTTTTCACCCATAAGGCACTTGGGTCCTCAAACAACACAATGGCTGTTTACAAAATATTGAAAATGCTGCTTTTTCAAGCACTATTCCTGAATCAACATATTGATCCTGGAACAACATTTCTGTCCTACCTATCCTACCTATAAGTCATCCCTAAAATAAGGTTCACCATAGTTCACCTTACAAAGGTAGGAAGGCACATCTGGTGTAACATCTGGTAAACTGATTTTTGCAGGCTAACAGATGTATCCTTCACTGTCTATGATATCCCAAAATCCTGTTCATGTGGTTAACCAGTTGGTTGAAAGCCGGAAAATGGTGCCTGCGGACCGGTTAAAAGAATATATCATTATTTTCGATTTGTGATTACATTTCTACTATAAAAATGAGTATTTTAGTCCTTAAACCGCTCAAAAGTTCTTATGAATTTCTTCTGTAGTTTTAGAAGGTATATGGTGCCATAAAAACCAAGATTCAGTCATTCGCAAAACCTGATCCACTTCGGACCCAAGTAGGGTAGCTGTTTGTAATGCCTGATCAGAAGTGTCAGTCACATCTTCCTGTTGTATCTGATCACATAAATACTGTCATAATTAAACAGAGCTTCAGTTAATATAATATAATATAATCCCGGACGAGCCCCCGTTTTACAACCGGCTCACAATTGTAACATGAACGAGAGGCAACACAGATGGGCAGGTAGTGAAAGAGATGATTTAGTCAACAAAATAACATATTTAACAAAAGTACTCAAACAATCAGTAGTCAGTATGTGGATGTCAGTAGTGAAAGCATATTTTGAAGAACGTCGGGAACAAAACAAAATTGTAGCCCGTTGTGTGGACAAAATTCATACAGGACTGAAAATGACATGAGGGTGAGTAAATTATATTTTTTTGGTGAATTATCCCTTTAAATCATTAAGTCTTGAGTCTTATCAACTTAACATCTTAGGGAATCTTCCTTGCAACAGTCACCTTTCACAATACACTTAGACAGTATTGCAAAAGTCTCTAAAGAAATAAATTGAATTGCCGACTGGCCAGCGAGGCAGAAAGGCTGCCGCTTTCGATTTCAGACACAAACAAAATGTCCTTCCATCAGCTACACAGTGTAGTAAGAAAGAGCACGGCCCATTATTCAATCCTGAGAGAGCTTCCAAACTCTTCTCTATGTGGTTTCTATTTTCTCTGTGCTCAGCAGTGCAGCCCCTGACTCTTATCCGCGACTCTCAGTGTCCTCCCCAGAGACCCGCCCTCAGCAGAGCCGGGCGCCAACGCTGCAGGTGAGCAGCCCTTAATGAGAGAGGTGCCTTTGGCTCCTGCAAAAGTGTCATGGGGGAAGGGATGCAGGCCTTGTAAAATTACGACGCTCATCTGTGTTTCCCCCTCTTATCTCTAACTATAGATTAATGCTGAGAGAGACAGTTAGGTGGCATGGATACCTATAAACAGCCTACCCTGGAGTCAACGAGCTGTGCCGCCTTCGACAGCCTCACAGTTGGCTTGCGAACCTGTTCTCATTCACGCCGTTACCGTGCTTGGCGAGAGGAAGAGAGATTTACTGCAGCGGCTTGTCATTTTTCCCCCTCATTACCTAATCTTCTCTCAAGGACTGCCTCCGAATTTACAGAAAGTCAATTAAGCCATTCTGACCAGCAGTCCCAGTGGTTATTAATCATTTCCCAGGGTTACTAATCAGCGCTGCCACAGGGCAGTACAAACGAGGCCTGCTTTCAACTCAGAGGTACAAGCTACAGCAAAATTTATGATGCATTGTAAAGAGAATTGCAAAGACAAATGGAATATGTTGATGCGCTGAAACAAAACACCATATGTCTGGATATAACCTGGACTCCCTCTGGCCTTGTAATACAAACACTTTTGCCTAAATTGACACATGTGAGAAGTGGGAAATGCTTCATGACCAAAATACCAAGTTAGTTGTCCAAATGATTACATATCAGAAATCACTTTTTACTTTTGGAAAATTTCAAGGCTTCACAAAGCCTTGTTTGAAAGTCTTGAAAAAAGCTCACGGATAGATTTGAAATGCCACCTATTTGTATTCAAATTTGTTTAGTTTATATACTTCATCATATTTAATCAATTAACATTTGTATATCAGGGTAGATGAACACTTTATTTCCCAGAATGCATTGCAAATTAGGTAAAATGTTCTTCCTATCACTCTTATTTAAAGGGGACATATCATGAAAATCTGACTTTTTCCTTGTTTAAGTGCTATAATTGTGTCCCCGGTGCATCTACTAACCCAGAAAACGTGAAAAGTAACTTTGTTTTGGTAAGCCTTTCATAAACGCATCTTCATTCTTATTATAGGCTTAAATGAAAATATTCTGACAGTGAGACTTGGTAACCACATGTAAAACCATACTACTCACTACCACTATCAAATGATATTATATTATGATATGTTATATAGGCCTATAAAAACGCCTAAACACAGGTAAAAACTATACACACCTTCACAAAGAAATGAATTATATATTCCCCTACCCACCTAATAAATATATTGAAATATAAAGGTCTATAACATAGTATTCAATATAAATATTCCACATTTCCACAAACCATGGTAAATTACTACAGTTCATTCATGGTAAATGTTTGTAAGGGTGGTGATTTTGGGATTTAAAAGTCTTTTAACTTCATTCATGGCACGTTTCTCCTGTTTTCCTCATCAGTCTTGTTGGGAATCTTGAGGCTGGTTCATCCGATTAAAAACTAGTTTAATCATCGAGTGATTTGTGGTTTGTAATCGAGAGGTGTGTGTTGAATGGAAACGCTTCTCACTGGATGTCGCAACGCTGTTTAATAATGGTATCCGGGTATTCGTTCCGTTATCCACTGGGCCGTGCTGCGTAGTTCAAAGTAAACTAGTGAAACACCTGACCACAGCGCTATTTGTTCTGTATTTGTTTGTTACTGACCAAGAAACAACTTCAGATGATTTAGTGACAGTGAGATCTGAACAAATCCAAATCGTTTCAGATTGTTATGCAAGTGTGTTTGGCCAATTCACGGAAAAGAAAGAATTGAGACAAAAGAATGATTAATTCAAGAATGATTGGTATCGCTGGTTCAGTCGACACAAATACGGGACACACATAATAACTGCTGAAATATTCGCACGGAAAACGTTTCCGTCGGAGGAGCGTGCACGGTACGAACAGTGCGCATATAGCCGTACAGCTGCAGGCACCACTGTGGTATCTGAACAAATTTAGCCGCACCGCCAGGAAAAGAGGAGGAGGAAGGTTGGGGTGCCCTTGGGCCGGATAAAGATGATTGTCGGGCCGGATTTGGCCCGCGGGCCGCCAGTTGAATAGCCATGCTTTATATCTTTAGTGCAAAGTTTTTAATACTTTGTTAAAATCCATATGACTAGAAACTGTGATTCTTGCTTAGCAAAATCCACCAATTTACACTAAAACGATATGTATCTTGGAGACAGAGAGCTCTGATAACTAAAACTATAGTTAACTGTATTTTTTGATGTGAAGTCTGACTTAGGGTTAATATTTATCCTTCACAGAGAAGCTCTCATCAGGACCAGCCCATGTGTGACACATTCATCAGTTTTCTGCTGAAAGAATGATTTCATGGTCAGAGGTGAGGGTTATCGGCACAGTCATCTTCGCCTGTATCAGCGCCTGGGAATTGAATTTTAGAAATATACCAATTTTGATCTGCTTTATCCATGCCGTTGGTTGATGATCAGTATGGGAGACAGATGTGAGTAGCAGCGTGGATGTGTGTAGCATATGGTTTTCACTCATAATTAACATAATCTATTCATGCATCATTGGTTCTCATTTGCTTAACTAGACTTAGTGTCATCACCTTGTCATTTTGCACCATGAACATGTGCATCAAATAAAGAAGAAGCCTTAGTGACTCATAAACTGTGTTGGCTGCATCACAACAAGGCTCACCGTTGAACACTGAAGGAAGAGTCTGAGATTGATGCGTCATAGTCTTAATATTTTATGGGCTAGTTATATCAGTCACTCTACATTCATCTCAATTTAAAGGAATATTTTGCATTCAGAAGTTGAAGTTCTGTCATTTAGCTAGACAGTATTTTCTACTCATCCCACAGTGCTGCATGGAAGTCACATCAGAGAGTTTAAAAGCAGAAATAGTCATTCTTTAGCACAAAAATATAATAATCTAAAGAGAGAACAATCTGACCAGGCAATCAAATCCAAAGGCAAAAGGAGTAAACACAAAGGCAGCAGGGTAATACACTAGAAAATCCACCAGTAAATGAAATGGGCAGGGTCTTGATGTTCTTAGATCCTGGGCGATAGGTGACAGAAAAATAAAAATGTAAAAAGAACAAGACCTGTCTGGGGTTCAGTCTTTTGGCTTCCTGAATATACTCCAGGTTCTTGTGGTCGGTTAAATGGGATCTATTATGCAAAATTCACTTTTTCATGGTGTTTGAACATAAATGTGTTAGCATGTTAGCACCCTATAATGATAAAAATCCACCCACTCCTCTTTTTTAATCCCCATAAATCATAAGCAGTGTCTCAGAACAAGCCGTTTGCAGATTCTAGCAATATGATGTCACAAATGCTTAGGCCCCACCCACAACTGCTGACAGACTCTGCCCTATTAGCATAGCTCCTCCCCTGAGCCATGTTTATCTCTTCGCCAGAGCATTTAACAGCAGCATACAAGAAATGTATTCTTATTAAAGCTACTAAAGTTATTCAGTCAAGAGCAGTGAGTGATTTTCTGCTTTTCTTTGTGTTGTTTGATTTATATTAACAGCAGATACAGCAGTAGGTACTGTATATTACGCTGCTGTCACTTTAATACACAGATCTAATATACACATGTGATTTCTTTCCCTGTTTACGTTTACAGACTTTAAGGCCCACTGAAGAGTGTTGGAACGCGCAGCATTATTCAATGTCTTGATGTAATTTCAACTGAAACAGGAAGACAGGGCGATATATCGAACAGCCCCGCCCCTTTTTTTAAATAGCCAATAGCATTTCGTTTATGTTACAGCTCGCCAGAGCTGTTAGACTCAGTAAAACCTGTTTCCTTCTAATCTCTAACCGTTTCTCCTCATAATGTCCTTTATATCGCTTATATACAGCATTCTGTGCAGAATTCAAATGGGTCCGATACCTTTTGTGGTCTGTGCCGACTCGCGCATATGATCCGCCCTGTGCTCTCGTGTCTCTGGACCGGAGCAGACTGTGCTCGCGTTGCGGCGGTTCATGTGACACTAACGTGAAAACGGACTTCATTCACGTCAAAGGAAAGCATGTTTACACGGTCTGAATCGTTCCCTATTCTCTATATAGTGCACTATATGCCATTCACCATGTAGAAACTAGTAAATGTGTGAATAAATGACCGATTTCAGCCGAGGCTCTTACAGCGTCTGTAAGAGTGTTCAGATTCTAGAGAGCATTTGATTGGACCAAAGATTTGACGAGAAACTGAAGTGTGATGTGATGTCATGAAAATCCGTGATCCATTTTAGCAGAAGTGAGAAACTGTAAGATTTGAATGCTTATATCTCCTAAATGCGAATTTTGTCATTGTTTTGTAACACACCAGCTTATTCATAACTTTAAGGTTAACATATTCATACTAAAAGCTAAAAAAAACTTAAATTTTGATTTCAGGGGGACTTTAATGACTGTTTATGTGAACTTTGTGTGTTTTTGAAATAACCTTGTGTGTATTTGACAGTTTAAGTACAATAAGACGTGAAAGAGAACTTAGTTTAATACTTACATGACACACCGTCTGACAGTCAGCTTTCTGTGCGCGTGCTTCGGATGTGTGCGCTCAGAAAACCATATATCAGAAGTTTAGACTGATATGGCTTTAAAACACATGCAAATAATTAACTTTCATGATGATGCAATGTCACATGAGCGCGACCGCGATAGAAATTATAATCAAAACCAAACAGATGTTTTCGTTTTTGGTAGAGTATCCGAGGCACGAGCTGTAGGCTACGCCTTCTTCTGGAAAGTGGGGGTGGGGCGCAACAGCTCATTTGCATTTAAAGATGCATGCACAAAAACAGCATGTTTTTTTCCACTCAACAATGGGTATTTACAACATGATCTGTGGGGTATTTTGGGCTGAAACTTCACAGACACATTCTCTTCACATACATCTTGCCCCTTTCACACTATGAATTGATGTTGACTTCCCCCCTTTCATCTAATTGTAAATAACATGGAATGGTCTGAAAACATTACTTTTTTTTTTTTACTCCAGTCCCTTGCTAACAACATGCACAATGAGCAAGTATTGTGGCCAAACCTGGCCAAATTGTGTATTGTAATGTTTATTTCAGTGCAGTGCCTTTCCCCCTAGACTACCTTGTTTGTCCCCCTTGTTTTTTAACAAACTGAGGTATGATTAACATGATTGTCTGGCCTAATTGACAGCAGGTCACAGATGCTGTTCATAGAGCTTAACTTCTAATTATGAACTTAAACATTTTCACCTGAGGCGTATCAGTTCAGTCTGCTATGGTTTTTACTCTCCAACTGTGTGATCATAATTACTACTCTAAAAGTTTTCTTCTTGCACTGCACTATTAAATTAACTAATTTATCACAATATTCTATGTGTTCTCTTATACATATAAGCTAAAGGGTTTTCAAATGAGCCCATGCATTTCCCCAGTGGTATATATTTGGCTAACACTTCTTTAGATGAGGAGAGCAGATCAGTTCACTATGCGAGCAATTCCCCTGCTGTGATTAAAGATGCACGCTAGAATTATAGCTAAAGGTGAAAATGCTTTTTAAAGCACAGCTAATTAGCTTGGAGAATTTCCCTGATTTTACCCTTTCAGTATGTGTGTAGATAAACGTTGGGTTTAGAGATAAATTCTTCCACGCTTTTTAAACATTGCCTTGAGAGGAACAGTGTGCTGCCAATATTGTTGAACCACTCCTAAAACTGAAAGAAAAAGTAAAATCTCCATGTCTATATATTGACCATTTCCTGTGGATTTGGAAACACTGAATGACTCTGTTTTAATCAAAGAAATCCCTCAGTTGTGGAACATCTTGTATTTGCGGTTAGTTGTTTACTGTGGAAAAGCTTATCATTTGTTACAAGTACTTTGGTAATCTAGAAAAAAAACATAAGATAATTAGGTTATTAATTTATTTTCTTTCCAGTGTTGTACTGTATTTGTATTTTGGATTATTAATACGTCAGTCCAGGAAATGACAACACATGTCTGGAATATACTCTCAGTGTTTTGAGAAAATGCACAAGCTGTCACAGTCATCTTCAGCAACATATGGGTTCATTAACTTCTGTGCATGTGCACATCAATTGAGCTGTGCATTACACTGCCAGAGAGAGAGACGGCTGTTAGTACAGGATATGAAGGTGGGAAAGAAATTGGCTTAATGTAACAGTCCACATGAAATCAAAACTGACCCTGTTTACTTTGTTAAAGGGGTCATATATTGCCCCTTTTACAAGATGTAATATAAGTCTCTGGTCTCCCCAGAATGTGTCTGTTAAGTTTCAGCTCAAAATACCCCACAGATCATTTATTATAGCTTGTCAAATTTGCCCCTTTTTGGGTGTGAGCAAAAACACGCCGTTTTGTGTGTGTCCCTTTAAATGCAAATGAGCTGCTGCTCCCGGCCCCCTTTCCAGAAGAGGGCGGAGCTTTAACAGCTCGCGCTTCGGTTGCTCAACAACAACAAAGCTGGAGAATCTTGATTCAACTCATCGACTAGCATGTGCCCTCATGTTAATCTTTACTGCAAATTGAATAGTCCAGCATTGAATTTACCCTCGTTTGTGAAGCAGTCCGGTGTAAAATGACATCACATTAGTAGTCTAAGCTGTTTTGTGGGTGAGTCAAAATTAACACAAATACATTTCTGTCAAACACAACTTCTGTTTGTGCTAGCATAAAGTAATAGAGCGAATGGAGGCTAAGGGAAAGCACACGGAAAGTGGAGCTGCCTAAACCGAAGAAACACATTGCATTACTTAAAAATACTTACATTTTCTTCGTTTGCAGCTTTGCCTCGCTTGCGAAAACAAAATGGCGCCGCCGTGGGTGGAAACGTACAGATTAAGGGGCGGTAATATTATAATAAGATCCCCTTCCTACGTCACTAGGGGAGCGAAATCTGAGCAGCTCGTTTTTTCACATGCTTGCCAAAACAAAGTTACTGGGTTGTCCTTTTTCACATTTTCTGGGTTGGTAGATGCACCGGGGACACGATTATAGCACTTAAACATGGGAAAAAGTCCGATTTTCATGATATTTTTCTCTTTTAAACAACATAATTTTAGCATGAAAAATAATCTGTACATGCTGTAATTTTACAGTATTACATATTATTATTACAATGAATTACGTCAAATGCATTTAAAAACTGTATGAGCATGGCAATTATTCTAAATATTTTTATGCTAATGTGATATGTTATCAAGAGGAATTCGCTGTGGCATCTAATCAGGTGAAAATATTTGTGGTGAGTTGCTTTATAAACACCCTCACATTTATCTCTATTGATATGAGTGTCAAGGCGTAGAAAGGCAGAGTAATTTGCTCCTCCTTTTTCCCGGTGAGTTTCATTTAGCCTCCTGATGTGAGTTATTATCTACCCATCAGAAAACAGGGCCAGAACAGATGATGTTTACCTCCTTGATGGTGTTGTGTGGGGCAGAGAGAGATCATTTGTCATAAAAGCTTGCACTCTTCCTCCTTTAAGTGATCTGTTCGGCCCACTCTTTAAAAGAGGAGCCACACACAGCAACTCAAAGTCTCACCGAGAGCACTTCTATTTATTAGCTGTGTTCATCACTTTTATTATTGCTCATACTTAGGGTTAAGGGTTGGTTCTTAAAACTCTGACTTATTATTTTAGCCTGGTGCACCCAGAATCACATATGGTCTAGTAGGTACTACATTTGATTTAAAACATACTTTGCAACCATTAAAAAAGTTTGTTAGATGCACACTCCAGTTTTGTCATTTCGGAATTCAGACGTACTATTCTTCTGTCGTACTGTTTTCTGCATACTATAAATTCAGACATACTACTATTTTATCATACTTATTTTCACATACTATACATTCGGACATACTCCTTTGTCATAGCCTACTTTTTTTCCCCCACATACTATGATTTTGGACATACTGCTCTTTTGATGTGCTATTTTTTCACATACTTAAAATTTGGACATACTGCTCTTTTGAACTATGAATTCAGACACTGCTTTTTTGTCATACTGTTTTTTTGCATACTATGAATTCGAACATACTACTCTTTTGTCGTACTGTTTTTCCGCATACTACGAATTTGGACATACTACTACAAACCCGATTCCAAAAAAGTTGGGACACTGTACAAATTGTGAATAAAAAAGGAATGCAATGATGTGGAAGTTTCAAATTTCAATATTTTATTCAGAATACAACATAGATGACATATCAAATGTTTAAACTGAGAAAATGTATCATTTTAAGGGAAAAATAAGTTGATTTTAAATTTCATGGCATCAACACATCTCAAAAAAGTTGGGACAAGGCCATGTTTACCACTGCGTGGCATCCCCTCTTCTTTTTATAACAGTCTGCAAACGTCTGGGGACTGAGGAGACAAGTTGCTCAAGTTTAGGAATAGGAATGTTGTCCCATTCTTGTCTAATGGACATACTACTATTTTGTCATACTGTTTTTCGTATACTAATTCGAACATACTACTCTTTTGTCACACTGTTTTTTGCCTACTATGAATTCGGGCATACTACTATTTTTTTCGTATTGTTTTTTTCGCATACTATGAATTCAGACATACTACTTTTTTGTCATACTGCTTTTCGCATACTATGAATTCAGACATACTACTCTTTTGTCATACTGCTTTTCGCATACTATGAATTCAGACATACTACTTTTTTGTCATACTGTTTTTTTGCATACTATGAATTCGAACATACTACTCTTTTGTCGTACTGTTTTTCGCGTACTATAAATTCGGGCAAACTACTCTTTTGTTGTACTGTTTTTCCACATACTACGAATTTGGACATACTACTATTTTGTCATACTGTTTTTCGTATACTAATTCGAACATACTACTCTTTTGTCACACTGTTTTTTGCCTACTATGAATTCGGGCATACTACTATGTTTTTCGTATTGTTTTTTTTGCCTACTATGAATTCGGGCATACTACTATTTTTTCGTATTGTTTTTTTCGCATACTATGAATTCAGACATACTACTTTTTTGTCATACTGCTTTTCGCATACTATGAATTCAGACATACTACTCTTTTGTCATACTGCTTTTCGCATACTATGAATTCAGACATACTACTTTTTTGTCATACTGCTTTTCGCATACTATGAATTCAGACATACTACTCTTTTGTCACACTTTCTTTTGCCTACTATGAATTCGGGCATACTATTCTTTTTTTTTTTCTATAGTTTTTTCGCATGCTATGAATTCGGACATACTACTTTTTTTGTCATACTGCTTTTCGCATACTATGAATTCAGACATATTACTCTTTTGTCATACTGTTTTTTGCCTACTATGAATTCGGACATGCTACTCAGTTTTCCACATACTATGAATTGGGACATACTGTAGGCCTACTATTGTTTTGTCGTACTGTTTTTTTTTTGCATACTATGAATTTGGACGTACTACTCTTTGTTTGCATACTATATAGTAAGGAAGTAGGCATATTTGGAAGCAGAGTAGAATATCTTGGGGGACTTGGGCCATAGATATGTATACGTAGATGCCAGTGCCACTCGTAGATGACACGTCGGCGCGCCCGCCATCTTGGAACGGTTAGCATGTCGTCACTCACAGTAAGACTCAATAATGCCTCAACGTTGCACAGATTATTTTGTCATGTCAGTTCATGGCAACAGTTTGCTTTGCTTATTGCTAACTCTTTTAATCTATTGCCATGGATAACATTAATACTGCCTTATCTGTTCAAAGATTCACTGAGTCATCAGATCGAGGCGCCACAGTCATTATGGTGCAAGGTGAGCCTTGAGAGAGTCTATGAGCCCTGCTGGACTTAATGAACACAAGTTAAATCTATAGTCTGGCCCCTGGCCTGGTTGACTTGTTTTGATCCAGGTCGTTTTGCAGATGCAGAGATTTCTCAATAGCTCCTGCATGCCTTACTGGTAGAAACAGAGACGTGAGCCACAGGGCGCCATGGGTAAACAAGAAGAAAACTGATTACTTGAAGGAAGCATTTAAGAGGAAAGAAATATACGTGACCTCAAAACCAAATCAGGTTCTAAATGGCACCGTGACTGGAGTATTTGTCTAACATGTTCCATAGAGGGCGAGCGGTCGCTATTGAAAAATGAAAGCATTGTAGCCTGGCTCCGGGTGTGTCCCGTTATGATGGGGTGGTTTGTGACCCATGAGAGATACTCGGGAATGCTTCAGGGTGCATGTGACATTTTATTCATGCTATTTTGCCACACTGTGAATACGTGGTTCATTTTCAGCCATGGCCTGGGCTTGGTTCTCTTTCTCTGTCACTTCACCTCATGTGCTGTGCATATCAGACCTGGCTTCTTCAGCCACTCTCGATGGAGAGGTGTCATCACTCTGTCAGCATTAAGTAGCATCACAACCATGTGGGAGTCAGGGTGCTAATTTGTAAGGATGAGTATAAAAATCAAGCCTATATGCCATGTATGTACAATATATATACCTTCAAAGCATTGAAGGTTTTGTTTAATTTGCAACCTCTAATAAGCGTAAGGATAAATCTCATATCAGTCAAGAACTATATTTTGCATTAAGATAATGCACCATTTCACGTTGACAAATAAGCACCTGTTCCTGTTCTCTAACCTTTCTCAGTAGCCCACTAATGGGAAAAATGCATAATTTTATTTATGACGTTTGGTTTTGGGTTTTGGTTCACATTTATGTTTTCATGTCTTTTATTTTGTACACTCTAAAAATGCTGGGTTAAAAACATCCCAAGTTGGGTTAAAAATGGACAAACCCAGCGATTGGGTTAAATTTTTGCCTAATGTGCTGAGTAGTTTTATTTAACTCAACTATTGTTTAAAAATGACTATATGGCTGGCTTAAAATGAACCCAAAATAGGTTAATTAAAAATCAGACACATAATTACTAGAGGCAACAATAATAATCAAAAGGTGAACATTTATTAATAAGCAATTTTATAAATGTTTATTGTGTCATTATTATTTATTAAACTTATTAATAAATGTTCATCTATTAAACATATTAATAAATGTTAATTTACAACATATTTTGGGTTCATTTTAAGCAAGCAATACAGTAATTTTTAAACAATAGTTGAGTTAAATAAAACTACCCAGCAGGTTGGGCAAACATTTAACCCAACCGCTGGGTTAAAACAACCCAATCTCTTTGTCCATTTTCAACCCAACTTGGGTTGTTTTTAACCCAGCATTTTTTAAAGTGTAGATTCCCTTGCTTCTCATGTGATCCTGTCATGTGCCTCCTTGTTTCATGTGTCATGTTCTCATTGGTTCTTCTGGTTATGTGTCCTGTTTCCTCATTGGTTCATTGTCTGGATTGTTCACAGGTGTTTCTTGTTAGTCATTAGTCTTTGTGTATATATAGCCCTCATGTTTCCATTGTATCTTGTCTAATGTAGCTTTGTTTGTGTAACCCATTGTTGGTGAGTTTATGTTTGTTCAAGTTTAGTTCTACATCAAGTCAAGTCTTTGTTTATTGTGCATCTGTTTACATTGAGATTTAAATAAACTGCACATGGCCCATGGGTTCAGTACACTTGCCTTCAATGGACTACGTTACAATTTAAATTGTACATTTTTAAGTATATCTAAAATCTTAAATCTTATATCTTAAATATCTAATTTAATTATACATCAGTAAATTCTAGTCCTCAATTTTGAACAGTGTCTTTTTCTGCAGGTTATATCATTTCACCAATAGGTGGCGACAAGTGACTGTATATATAAGAGTGAATCATTGAATCATTCTTTCAACTGATTTGTTCAAAAACACTGCTTCATTAAAGAACAAAACGAGTGACTATGGCTGCATCCTAAATAGCATACTTCTCTAGTAGGCGAAAAACAGTATGCGACAAAAGAAGTATGTCCGAATTCACAGTACTCATAAGAGAGTAGGCATAAAGTACCCGGATGACCTACTACTTCAGGTGAGATTTTGAAGTGTGCAATGTGCATACAATGGACACTTTACTATCCCATGAGGCTACGGGAGAGGATTTGTGAATGGCAGTGAAGCAACGCAACTGACACTGGTAGGTCACATGATAATGACAACATGGCGAATATAGTACGTCCGGATTACATTAATACTATATAATATACTTTTTTAGCTGTCGTGAAGTAATTACTTATTCAAAATAAGTACCTACTCAAGAGAGTATGTGATTTTGGACGCAGCCTATCCTTATGAGTGAGTCGTTGAATAATTCACACACCCGATTTGTTCAAAAACACAGATTCGTTAAGGAACGCCGCTACTGTGTGTTGTTCAGTCTTCGATTCTTCATTGGCATAATTTTGGTGGAGCAAAACAGACAAACTGATGTCTATATTTTGTTATCTAACTTTTGTATAAGCATTATAACACTGTCAGTCTTAACACTCTGCTTAATTAAAAAGATATTATTATACAATGTAGTATTTGCTGTATTGCTTTTATTCTGATTTTAGCCAGACATGTTTTTGCAGGCTTTGTGAGATTCATCCATAAAGCATCAATCAAACCTAGTGTTTTTACAAATCATTTTAGAATGGTAGTCCAGTGACAAAGTAAAATGCACTTCCACTTGGAAAATATTTGATGTAGAAGTAACACCATTTCGTAAAAAGGGATATTCATGCATGAAATAAACAGATCTGCTATAATAATACATTTTCTGTGGCTTTCACACACAGATCACATACAGCAGAGTTATAAAAAGGTTTTGCTTGCTGGTGTTTAATAAAAGGACAAAAACTCTGGGGACTTGCGGCATAAAATTTCTGTGTCTGGATCGTCGGCTGAGTTCAAAAATGAAATCTTTGTATGGAATTGGAATTAGATACACACAAACACATCAAAGCCATGATCACTGAGCTGGTTTGTTTCCCAGCAGATAAGTGTGCGAACGACAGCCAGTATCATTTCAAATGTGAATGAGTTTCATCATTTACAAACATGTGGGATGCTGTGTAATCATGTTACTAGTTTCACTTTGAAACCATACAGCCTATTGCATGGTTTCTGGGGAAATAATGAAAGGGCACTGTTTATTTCAAACAGTGAATTCAAAATGTGAAATCTTTTTTGAAAATCAAAATCACCGCGAGCGCTCTGTTTTTCATCCTCGCTCTCTTTGTTTATGAGTAGCCATGCTACAATAAATAAAGGTCTTATCAGTTCAGTAAACATTCAGACAGACCCTTTTTTGTGTGCACTGATGTTAAATGTAGCCTCATTTCCCTTCCTGCATTCTTATTCATCACTAATGGAATTTTCCTTGGGGGCCAATAGCACTCATTGGAAATCAATGGGAATAAAGCATGAGGGAATTGGAGGAGATCAATTATTTCAAAAATATGTTTGGCGTGAGGTCATTGTGGTTGGTTTTCTAATTTTGTTAGTTAATCAGCCATAACCCAGAGCACAGAGAAGCAGAGTTTGGCTTTATGTTGTATAGTCAACCCCCCTCTCTCGCTGTTTTTTTCAGCGTCAGTGAAAATAGAGTGTTCTCAGGGAGGACAAACAGGGAGGCAGCTGGCTTGCAAGCATGTTTGTGTGTGTGCGTCCTATATTTAGGTCCTTTGCTTGTTCTGACAGCTGTTTATGTGTTCTTCAATTAAAAGCTGGCTTCAATATAGTCTGAGCCTTATGCATTGCGCCATTGATGTCCCATTTTCAAAGGTTCATCAGCATTCTCCCCTAAAAGTGATCGGGCAGACCAAACCTTGAGTCATAGAGACTTGAAGCTTTGAGGGCTGGTAGTACTCCCACCTTCTACAATGTCAGCAAGGCTCGCCCCGATCGGCCTGATGGGGGCACTACAGCGGTCAAAAGTACGAAATGGACTCCCGAACCGTTAGGCACAGGCTCAAGTGTCTTATATCATTGGTTCAAGCCAGACAAAATGCATGCCAAAATGCATCGGATTCGCGATTTTATTTTTTATTTTTTTGAAAAACCTACTTTTGCAAACTTGACCCGATCGGAACCAAACCAGTGCAGCAAGATTCTCTGCAGTCTGATTCTCAATAGTTATCAAAAAAAGTTGAAATTCTGATTCACGGTCCCTAAGGGCTGCCAAATCGTTCAAAGTGGGTGGAGCCACTTTTACTAAAATGGCTATAACTCATGAATGGAATGAGATATTTTCACCAAATTTGGCACACCTATGTAAGAGCTCATTCTGTGGTTGCGTGAAAAAGGATGCGGCGACTGGCCACTTGGTGGCACTATAACAGCAAAAAAACATGAAAATGGCTATAACTACTTCACCGTTTGCCCGATCGATTTGAAAATTGGCATGTAGTGTCTTTGTCCGAGATGCCATTGACTTATCTCGAAAAACATGTCCACCATTGGCCAGTGAAGTCAAGACAAGGTTAATGGAGGCCGATCGGAACGAAACTCGCTGGGCCTGTTTGACTCACGGCCCTAGAGGCCTGTGAGAAATTTGAAAGAAATCGGCCACTGGGGGGCACCTTTCGCTTTTTTCACGTGCACAAACGATCGTGTATCGCACAGTTTTTTGCACACGGCCACAAAATTCATACCACATGGTAGAACTCCTCATTTTGAGCAACTTTGCCTCTAGGACCACCTCTGTCCATCGAATTGTTCATTAAATATTGGAGATTATTTAAAAAAAACAACTTTGGAGAACTAGTCCTAGGTTCTTGGCTCAACCTTGATAACTGTTAAAATATTTCTTATGGAAAATTGTCTGTATTGGCTATAAATGGTCTTTCCATCTATGATCTAAGTGGTTACATGCTTGCTAAATTAAAAATAATTATTTTTTACACATGTGCTTAAAGGCCTTAAAAGGCTTGAACCCCGATAATTGCTGCTTGCAGCTATATTTAATATTATAAACCTCCACGGATGTTTCATGCACACGCACCACCACTACTGCACATATTCACTCAAGACATATCAGA